>JAJKFJ010021272.1:0-90343 GCA_027382625.1 Tetmemena sp. SeJ-2015
AATAGCATATTATAAATTAAATCCTCATTTGAATAAAAGACACTACGAGATAAGCGGGAAGATGACTTGCCATTTCTTAGCGCTTAATGAGCAGAATTCCATTAAAGGTTTTTTTGTAAAATCTATCGGGAGGTGATGCTGAGTACTTCAAATGAAGCATTTTTATTATGAAGAGTATCGAAACAGTCTCTCCAAGTTAGATATACCTTTCCCAAGATTTTTTATGCCACTTAAAGGATAAGTAGGTTCATAAATTAATAATGATCGTGATTAAAAGGCTAGGGTTGATATATTAAGGGATAACTGTGGGGGGGATTTTTTGGCTTCTCTTTTGAATATTTTTTAGGCAAGACCTCTAGTAATAACTTTGTTAAATAACTGCAGGATCACTAGCATGGCAAAGTCTCTCTAAACTTTGGTGGTAAAGCTAGGTTATTTTTTCTCTTTCCAATTCTTTCTCATCAATGCCAAATTTAAATGATTTGGATCTGGTGCGTTTACTAGAAGATTTGGAACTGAGATAAATTGCCGAAGGGGTTACTGAGATGTTTGAATCCACTGAATTTTTGTCGTTCTAGTGGGAGGGTGTGTGTCTGTCAATCTGTCTGTCTGATTCTTTTACGTAGAGATCTTCTTGATAAGTCTACTAAAATTTATGTGTTGCTTAATTTATGTAGATGTTATTTTCATTTATTTTATGTTATGAGAAGTTCCTGGTTAATACATATACAAACTTTTAATCCTTAAGTAGAAATTAATTTTAAGTTTTTTAAAATATTACTTTTTTAATTATAAAATTACATCTAAAGTTTATATTTAGAAAGTTTCAATAAACCATTCACTAATCAATATTTGTTAACGTCTAGAATCAAATATAAATAAAATAGCTGGTAGATTGATTAAATTCTAAATAATTTATTAACCTGAACTAAAGAACCAGAAATATGCAGTACCCACATAATATAACTTAGAATAAATTATTTCATGCTATTTAAATTCATATTTTATAAAATCAATGATTAATTAAATTAAAAATGAGAATTAGTCACAAAAAGTAAGTTAAAATCACTGAGATCGAATGAACTACATTTTTCAGTAATCTCTCAATAAATATTTTTATTTTCTCCTCTAATAAACTTTAATTTTTTTTACTTTTATTATTATATCTTCCTTATCCAGAAAAATGAATGGATGCTTGGTGGATTCTAAATTTTAAATCTCAAGCAACTATATGCATTTGATCTAAATAAATAATCTATATTTAAATAAATCCAACAATCTCTCTGCGAGAATTAGTATTAATTTTAGTTTTGAAATAGTTGAGAACTATGGGTGTAGTATCTGTCCATTGTAGAGTATAAAAGAATGGAATAAATTCTGCTATGAATCTAGCCTTTCTGACAAAGTTATCTGCATCCACCCATCTCATGATTATTGTATGGTTTCCATAAACTGATGGTCCAGTATTCTTCAAACAGAAACTTCCCCTCGAATCATAATAGTATATTAACTAATTAAATAGGAAGGAAAAAGCTTCTTAGTTAGTAATATATAATACGCAAAAATAATAAATCTGCATACAGGCTTAAAAACATGATGCCAATATGTCAGTCGCGACATTCTGTTTAAATCATGAGAACGTTAAATATCTAGTGAAATCATTATCCATTCGCTTTCGTCTACAATTCCTCTGAGTTTTACATAATTGCTGTTTTTACCAATAGACTTCAAACCTCAAATTGGAATAGTTTCGAAAGTTGGAAAATGTAATATAGTCTAACCAATTAGATTTGATTGACTTCACGGTAACAAATTCAAGGATGCAAAGCATTATATTACCAGAGACTAAACCTTATTTTTAATTGTTAAAAGAGGTCAAATTTGAATTCAACAGCAAACCCTTTAATGTCATTAATTTAGTGTCAGGAACATTCAAATTTTTGCGATAGCGTAGCATAGTTTCAGGGTTCACCACAATTCATCCACTCTAAATTAATATACTTATATCCCTTACCTCTAAATTTTTTAATTAGGAAGCATAGAGAGGGGCTCTGCTCACTAAATGTTAATTATTGGCCCGCTAAATATTTATTCTAACTCCTGATTGACTTTGGTGCAACATGGAAATTTATATATCTATAGCAAATTAGAATTAATTTAATAGTATGTTAGACCAGCAGTGTTCGTAGGGGCAGAACTTTTTAAGTAAAGAACATTAAGCCCGTTTTTATTTTCTCACAGATATATTTTCTCAAGTATTTTATATAATATTTTGAACAAGACGATTTATAAACAAGTGAATATTCTAATGTAACCAATAAAATCAAAATAGTTTATTTTAATAAAAATCTGATAATAACTTTAATAATTTAATTAACCTAGATATCATTCTCTAAAAATTAGTGACCCTAAATTTATGAGGTAACAATAGATAAAGAAACTTATTAAAAAAGCTATGGTATTGAATGGTGAAAGATATAAAAGGAGATAGCGTTATATGTCCAGAGTTAAACTGTTCTAACAAGTACTAAGTTACTCTCTTTTTTCACACTGCACCTTATGAAGTTAATTATCTAACCCTGAGAATTCTTCAGCAATTTTGAAGGTGAATTCTATATTGTTAAGATTGTTCTATATGAAAATTTCTAAAATAATTAGAGAAACTTTGATAGACGCCCATATCAATTATATGAGTCCAAATAATATCTCTCCATAATATGGATAGGAAGGGTGTAAGGAATTTTGACTTCATCAACTTTAAATGTCCAAATTTGCAGATACAATACTGCATCACATAGCATTGATAAGAAATAAGTTAGATTTTACGAATATTAGAGAGAAAAAAATTTCATTAATTTTTAAAATAACATATCTTGTAAAATATTTATTTTTTTTAAAATCAACTTTTAAGCATAGTCTATGGAATCTATTGAACGAATAAGCTTTTAAATTTAGTTAAGATGGAGCGATTAGCAAAAGTTAAAGTTTTTAGAATTTATCCTATTCTATAAGCATTCTCTTAAGCTTATAATTTTAAAAATCTTTAACACCTTCAAATTGGTTGTTAGACTACTCAGCACAGAATTTTAATCAACAAACATTAAAATTTAGAAGTTAAAAAAAGATTGAATTAGTGTACTCATCGAGTCACTCAATAAGTAAATGTTAATGAAGCAGCTATTAAGTATGAATAATGATAATATTTTGTTAAGTAAGGAGAACATAGAAGAGTTTTAGAAGAGTCGATCAAAAAATGATTTTTTTTATTACTTTAATCAAATTATTGAAATAATTTAACTCTCAGTATTTAATTAAGTTTAATTTTTTAGTTTTATTATCAACAGTCACTTCGGTAATAGGTACGTTATAAGCATCGTCATTATTTAAAAACATAAGTTTCGAAAATTAATCATCAATTTAAAAATTAATTTTCCTATTCTTAAGATTATTATTTCCTCTTCTTAAGATTATTATTTGAACAATATCGGAGAAAACAAAATAGAGATAATCACTAGAATCAAAGCAATTAAAACTAAAAAAATATTTTACTGGTTGACTGATTAATTTATCTTTGTTTACAAAAAAATATATTTTTTTAAATATAAGATTTATCCAGACTATTATTTGAAGGGAAGTTTGGTTATATAAAAGTATAACCAGTGATTTGCTGTGCATATTTTATAGGAGAGTTGAATTATAATTCAAATAGTTCATTTGATAGAGTAATTGGGCAAGGATATTAATTAAGATAACAGAAATATCTTATTATAGCTAATTAAGGAATTAACTCCAATTCTTTCAGTTTTAATGCAATAAAGCATTTAAGATAGTAGTATCTCATTTTCATATTCTTTCCCTACTTTATTTGTTTGTTTTTTAAACAAAGTAATAATCAAGCAACCTATGAAAGCTAACACTCAGTTATCTGAGATAGAGGAAGCAAGGTATAAAATTCAGAGAATATGAGACAGACGTCACCTTCCTAGAAGACTTTAGATTGCCTGTTTAGGGTTAAAATTTAGCATGATTATAAGTATTAATAAAGAAATTAATTATACACAACTTATTTTCACTTTCTTATCATATTATGGAGTTTAAATAAGTAGAATCTTTCTTAACTTAACCGTAGAATCTATATTCTTCCCCATTAAGCACAGATCGACCTTTGTCCGTACTTTAAAAATGTCTCCTGAATATCATTCAAATATATAACTAAGCTATTTAAATAATAATCCGTATTTTAGTATAAATCTAATTATTTTTAGCACTTATTTTATTAAATAGTTTTAATAAATAAGAAATTTAAAAATTAAATAATACAAATAAAAAATGCTCAATCTAAAAATTAAATAATTAATAGCACTGTAAAAGTGAACTAAGATACAGTAACTCCAGTATCGATTGAGAATGATAAGGATAAAATATATACAAATATTTTTGTTTTTTTTTTAGATCAAGGAAAAAAATTCTTTATATAACTAAGAAATAAATGAACTACAAATGATAAACTAATAGCACTCATTCTTAACCAAACTTATTAAGAATTTCATAGGAAAATATTATTGCACACATAAAACTTAAGATTCCTTTAATTCTGTTCGCAGTAAACCTTTGCTATTTATAGCAATTATTAAACATTCTCGTAATTAATGCGCTATTAAAAGTAAGAATTTCAAAATTAGCCAAGTATTAATATTTCCAAAGGCTGTTTGGATTTAATTATGATTTAAATTCAAATATATTTTCCAAAATATGCTCCTACTGATAAAGTATAGATAAGGTAAATTATTTAATTTGACTTTTGTTTACCTTGTCAGATTTCCTTATATAGGAGTAAAATAAAATTGAAGGCTATCATTGTATCTGTAACTTCATCTCTTTTCCATTCATCAACCTTCACTTTAACTACAACTCCAATCTCAGGAACGTAGGAAGCCTAACCATAAGTAGAATTTGACGAGAAATCAAAGTATCTCCATTTGCATCCAATATCTCCAAAGTCTTCACAAATAAGTTCTATGTCGCCATCTCCTTCAGGAACTTAAACTAATAAAAAGATACTAAGAATGAGCAAATAATAGATGGATTCAATAATGGTCTATTTTTAGATTTTAGTTCTATACAAATCAGAGATTTTTTAATTAATTTTTTCATATCTTATTACAGCTAATTTATAATAATCAGTGATCCATCATTTTATATAAATGAGACATTTTAAGTAAGCTTCAAATAATTATTGCAGAGAAAATATAAGAAATATAGTTGTCTATCTAACATAAAATAATCATGCTCTCATAAAACAAGCAAAGGTTGGCATATTTCTACAACCAGATCTTAAATGAATTTGGGGTGAATACATAGGTTCTAAATTTTTTTAACTTCCTAATTTAATAATATTTATTGAAAATTAACTTTAAAATTATTAAATAAAGCATAAAAGTTTAAGTTCCCAAGAATGTGCCTCCATTTAAGTAAATTGGAGCTTCTGGTGATGAGTAGCATTAATGATAAGAGAGTATTAAAATAGAGAAGTTATTATTTAAATAAATCTATTCAATTAATATATAACTAAAAAATTAGATAAAAGTAAATCTAAACGAAAGAGTGTTAGACTTGAAAGTACAAGTGATTCACATTTTTTAAAATGTGAAAAAAATATTATAATCTTTGATGATAGGAAAATTCTCTAAGTTTAATGATTATAAATTATTAAATTTTCTGAATAGATATAATAAATTACTAACCCTAAATTAATATTTATCTATAACTAGATTATGTGACTAAATGGCGACCTAAAAAGTTAAAATAACTCCTAAATAATATCTATATTTTAGTATAAATTCGTTCAAATAAATATATTTTGTTTATTTAAATGAGATATATAGTATAGATAAATAAATGAAAATAATAATTGACTTTCAAAATCCTGAAAATTTAACCGTTAAAATTGTTTTGAGACTAGTAGAATTTTCATATGATATCTGCTATAATTCTTCAAGAAATTTAAGATTTGCTATTTTTTAATCTGTCATATCTAGGGTTTAGATTAATTTAAGAAGTCTAAATATGAATTACTTAGTATTCATAACTGAGGGTAAACTCAAAGATTTTTTAAAATTTGATTTAAAAATATCTTGCTTTATTCATTTAATCTGGTAAGAGGCTATAATTTTATCGTTTATATCTAAAAATAAACAATTTTTATAGTGTTTAAATACTTAAGACTTTTCATCATTAATTTTTCTAAAGCCAATATGTTCATTATAAAAAAAATTTTAAAAATTTCCAAATAATATACTTTATTTAAAGAATGTTCAATCTAATAGATTTGGTATCTTTATCCTCGAATCTTTTTTTATGGTAATTACATCTAGAAATTATTTAAAATTTTAACTTTAAAATAACAAAATAATAACAAAATAAACGAAATCAATTTTATAAATAAGTTGAGTTGGTTGTTAGACTGCTGATATGAGTAGTTCTCAGTGATCTCTGAGTTTTTGTGTATTTATCTTTGTATAATTGAATCTGAGGGCTTAAGCGAGGGGACGGAATAATTAAGCTATTATAATCTCAAATATAATTATAATTTATACAATTCTTTATTTAGGTTGACATTTATCCAAATTTATTTTTGCAACTAAGAAAATTATTAAATAATATTTAGTATATCTCGTAAAGAAAATCCATTATAAAGCAGAAGAAAAATCTATGGTAACTTATTTTTAAATGATTCTTATTTTATTATATATTTTAACATAAAGTTTTAATCATGATTATCAAAATTTGGAAAGAGATAAACTTCTTCTAAGCTTAAAGAAATTAGTTGTGAAATATTCCCTTGCTAAAAGTCATAAATCAAAATTGATCGAAATTATTTATCTTATATAGAATGTGGATACTTTAAATTAAAAAATATGCTAATTAAGTTATAAATTAATCAATCAATCTTAAATTTGAGTCTAGAAGACTTGAAAATACAATTTAATTAATTAATTGGTGATATTATCATAATAATTTTAAAAGAGGGAAATATCTTAAATCTCTAAAGATTAAGACAAGTTTTTGATAATTTTACTTAATTTAGTTTCATTTATAAATAACTCCGATTAATTAGGAGCTCACTTTTTAATTGTTAAATTGGGAAATTAAATTATAAATATAATTAGCTTGTCTCTAAAAATACTTAATTCATTTTAATCTTGAATTATATTGGTTGTGGTAATGTTCATTCTATTCAAATCTAAATCCAGCTGTGGAACTAACTATAAGAGAGAGTCCCACTAAACGGTATGTTATCTTTAGAATATTTATATTTTGCCAAAATTTAATAATTTAAAAATTAAATAAAAGAGCTAACAAAAACCTATTTTATAAAACCATTACTGTATACAAAAATTATATCTTATAGATGATTGAGATAGTTTTAAAGAATTTCATAAAGTAATGGTTTAATTATAAATTATCTTCTTTTTTTATTTCAAAAAGTAAAAATAATTTTAATTTAGCTCGATGAACTTTTTTTTGTATTCATAATGAGTTTTTTTTCTTCCATTTAGAGTACTCTATAATTAACTTGAGTAAAGAATTTATAAGATCATCATTCTTTCTATTAACATTTCTTATGATTCTTTTAATATTTATTCCTAGAAATAGAAAATATTGTTTATTTTAACTAATTATAGATTGCTAAAAGTAATTATCAATGCTTATTATAATTTATTATACTTAAACAAAGAATGTTGGTAAGACTATTTGTATGCATCTTGAATTTTAAGTCCAAAATTTTATTATAGCAAAAATTTAACTAGAATGCAAATTTATACAAAAATAAGCATTAGCTTGAAAAATTATACACAATTTTAATCTTCTCAAATTATTCATATGCTCAAGACTTAATTAGTAATTAGTAATTGTTAATTAAGATAAATATTTTATCAGCTAAATTTTATAAAAGGATTAATTAATTTTGATTAAACATAAAAGCTTAATTAATTTGTTATAATATTTATTAACTAACAAATCTCTTATCTAGTAGTATCAGATGTTGATTTTGTTGATTTTTTAGACTTTAAATTTATTCCCTAATGGATGGATCCCAATCACAAACGCCAAATAATTTCTGGAATACTAACTTTTTTTAAAACTCATATTTTATAAAATTAAAAGACTATCCAACTTAGTTTTTCAAACTTATGCTTATTATAAGGTATAAGAAACGGAGTAAACCTTTTATAGTTTTTATTCTATAATTTAATTAAAACCATCCCAGATTTTATGTATTTGGTTCAAAAATAATCTTTATAATTCTTGTAAAGAATGCCTTCATAATCTATCAATTAATTTATTTTAGAAATTTTATGAAGAGCTTTATCTTTAATTGTTTGAGCTGCAGAATTTCCTTGCATTCCTAATTGTTAATTTTGAATGAATCACAAGATTATAAATCTTACTTTAATTGTAATACATTCAAGCTAAAAATGATTATTACGTGTATTGATATATAAAAATTCTCAGAAAAGTAGGCAAAGAGCTATTAAGAAAACCTTTTTCTTAAAATGCTTCATTCAATTTAAGTCAATAAATATAGTCCTATTTATAATAAGTTTTTAACTATAAGGTTTATTACTGCATGTGAACGAAACAAACTTATTTAATCCCTTAATTTGTTTTTTCTGTAGAAAAAATATAGGATTGAAATTGTATTTTATATAGTATTTTAATAGCCCCTCTCATTGATTTATCAATTCGAATAAATATATAAGTATGCTAAGAAAACTACATCAAGATGTAGTTAAGACAAAAATGCCTCCATTAAATCAGATTAGGGTCTTTGTAAAAAACACTTCCATATCGTAAAAGACAAAAGACTCTCTTTTTTCAATAAATCATTTATTGTTATTTTGAATTATTAAATTTAATTCTAATCTATATTAGAATTTATTGGGGGTCAAATAAGAGTTCACTGATTTCTCTTTCTAAAATAATGAAAATCAACAAATGGCTCAAACATCCCTTATTATTAAATCTCAACATATTTCACTTGCCTTTACGGAAGGTATAATATAGTTGAGATTTTAATGGAAAATGAAATAAATTTATATATTAATTTAAAATGGAATAAATCAGCTGAAGTTGAAGTGTGTCCAATTTAAATAATTATTACACCATTCGATTCAGTATCAAATTTTAAGAACTTTTTATCCTTGCAACTTTTGTTTGGGAGCGCTCAGTACAGAGTTATAACCAACACAAGTTTTAATAGAAGTGTTATTTGGTCTTTAGGATAATGCGCGATTCATATCTCGCTGCTGAGAGGTGCTGGGATGATGATCAAAGAAAAAACTCATATTAATTTTTTTAAGAGCTATCGAACAAGAGACATATCAGAGGGTAAATCTGTAATTTTAACTGCCACGATGTTGCAACTCTTCATTTATTATTTTAACCAATCACCGATTTTAATTAAATTTTCTACTATAATCTAGATTAAGTTTAATAGCTCCATATAATAGATTGATTGATTCCTTCACAATTTCAATTTATTTTATTTTTAATTAATAATTTCTACCATCTTCTATCTCAATCATTAGGCATTTGTAACAATAGTGTTTAAATATAAAATAACCTAAAAAAGAATAATATTGAAAAGCTGTAAATAAAAAAATTTGAATTAGAAAAGGATTTAAATCATATCGAGAGTAATAAATGACTTTATTTAGGATCCAATAGGATTCTTAATGATTAATCATATCTTAATTATTATAATTATTATTTATGAAGTGCCTTGGTCTGAAGAGTACAGCTGTCATAGCTTTATCTTCCCTATTGCTTATGGGTTGCTCTATCTAGAGTGATTCTAAAAAGCATTTAATGTTCGGCAAGCTCAATCATTTCCCTATTAAGTCCGATCCAAACGTAGACAATATCAAAATTAAATTTATATTCAAAAGTTTTTCAATATAATTCATTAAATTAATCAAAATAAATAAAGTTATAAATCTACTTATCTATATCTTATTTGTCAAATTTACTTCTATCAGCCACAATTTAATTACTTATATAACTAATTTTTAAATTTCTGCTTCAAAATTGCGTGAGTAAAAATTGTAGCAAATAATATTTGGTTTGAATGATGCTTGGAAAAGCTTGAAAGAAATAATTAAGGAAAACGGATACGCCGTGGAACAGCACTACGTTACCACAGAAGATGGTTACATCTATAAATTCATTTAAGCATCTAAACATTGGTTAATTAATCTTGTCCTTGTTCAGACTGCCTGGCTTTGCAAATGAGACTGCTGTTATACAAGGTGACCCAATCAAGAAGCAATTTAGTTATTTATCATTTATTAGCCAGTTGTTCTACTTCAGCATGGTCTTGAAAGTGACGCCGCTCAGTGGTTAATCAACACACCCGACAAGGCCCACGCTTTTATCTTGGCTAATGAGGGCTATGACGTGTGGATGGGAAATAACAGAGGTTCTCAGTATGGCCTTTAACATAGGACTCAATTTAATAAAAATAACTTAAATTCATTGCTATTTTTTTCTCCAAGTTCCGCGCATGATCAGCACTGGGCCAACGGATTTTTCCGGCTACTGAGGAAAGCCGGTGGATTTCAATCGACATCAGTGAGTGCTAGCGACTGCTAGTTTGTCAGACCACGTAGAGATCCTCTCCCATCTCTCAAAGAGGGGGTAGTGCGGCATCACTAACTAACTGACGATGGGCTTTCACGGTGACGTGGCAAAACGGATCAAGGTTGTTACGCCTGTGAATTAACTTTAAATCGATTAAGTTATTTTATGCCTGTTAGTGGTGTTTAATTCCTAATAAATTAAATTAAAACTTAAATTCAACTCTTGATCCCACCAATGATGCAGACAAGCCTCTCTTCTTCGATTTTGATTTTGAAGAAATGGGCACCAAGGATCTTCCAGCTACTATAGATTACATTCAATCATATTTTTAGAGCAAAACATATTTAACCATTCTCTAAATCACTCAGTAAGAGAAGCTTTCATACATCGGTCACTCAGAGGGAACCACGTAATTCTTCATTGGTGCATCTATGCTGAAATATTTTAAGCATTCGCATTTAAAAATAGTTAATTTAATGAATGATTACTTCACCCAAAAGGTGAATCTATTTGTGGCTTTAGCCCCAATCACAAGAATTAGTCACACAGCCTCAACATTACATAATTTATTTTCATAAACCTTACTCTGGTTAATGGCAGAGGATGTTGACTAACTGACTCATGTCCTCATCAATGACTATGGAATATAATATATCATTATCCACAAGTCAGTGAATAATTTAAAGAATGTACGACATGTTCACTCCCTCATGGTTAGAGAGTGAAGTTGGTATCGCATTCTGTACAACTATCGGCCAATCTATTTGTGAATCTTTCTTCTCGCTCTTTACAGATCTGGACGTATCCGTAGATGATTTCTCAAGAGCAAAAACTTTCTTGACTCATCTTCCATCAGGTGCAGGATGGAGAAACTTTGTCCACTACGCTCAGATCATCACCTCAAACCGCTTCCAAAGATACGACTATGGTGAGGCAGCAAACATTCAACCAATAGATTATTATAATAAAGTGTCTTCTATATTATTGAAGATATAAATTGAGAAATACAACACTGGAGTGCCTCCTCTTTATCCCATGGAAAATTTCAAGAATATTCCAATTGCTCTTTTGGGAGGACTTCTTGACGAAATGGGAACCCCTACTGATGTTGAGTGGACTTATGACACCCTCAAGCCTAATGGCAATCAACATAGACAATGTTGTATATTCTTATTGCTGGTGTTATTTATTGAACGTTGTATTCTACTAGTAATACAAACTGGGTCACATGTCTTTCATCATTGCAAAGGACATGAGTTTCTTCTCAGTTGACACTGTCAAGCTTCTCAATTAGTACAAGACTAATGTGTTTGCTTAGTCATTCCTCAACTGAGATATATTGGATCCAATCAATCCTTCACTTATTAGCTTATCATTTAAAAGATTAGAAAAATGATATTTTTATTTAAAATTAAAGATAATCATATGGCAATCTTTTATCCCAATATCACTACGATTTCTATTAAATTTTACATCATCAATTTCTTCACATACGTCATTCTGTACCAAAATAAATACTTAAATTAGTTCTTTATTTTACTACAAAATGTAATAGATATGTATCTAATTAAAAAATCTTAAATAATAAATCTAGAAACAACATTTAAACTCAATCTCTAAGTTTACAAAGTTGATTGTTTATACCTGAAATTGATCATAATATTATAGCTTGAAGAGATAGAAAAAGAGCTGAGCAAATTATCTAGTCTCACTATGAATGAACGCTCACTGCAATACAAACTCAAGAATTCTCTCAAGGATTTGCAAATCGAGCACTCTCAATTAAAAGTAGAATATCTTGCTTACTTAAGTTTAACATTAGAAAATTCTAAGAGCTCAAATAAAGCAATAATAAGCTACTTTGTTGAGCTAAAATAAAGAGAGATAGAGTAAAGGCACCACTAATAGAGTCAAGGGTCTAATCAAGGAAAATGATAAAAAGAGTTTAAACCATTTATATTAAAGCATTATTATGATAGGTTGGACAAGACGCTTTCCATAGCTGAGTCTATCATCAATCTAGGTCAATCAAAGTATAATTGACATTCATAATATTTAAATTATAAATCATCGAGTTCATAAATGCATTCATAAAGTGAGAAACTTAAAAAGACAAATAGAAACTTAAAACGGATATCAGAGAGTACAATCCCTGGCTTAAACTAAGTGATGGGTTTGATTCGCAAAACAGAACTTAAGAATACTGTCATAATAGGTTTCGTGATTGCAGTGTGCCTATTCATTACTCTCTATGGAATGGGTCTGGGAAATATGATTACAGCCACTTAATAAACAGGAAGCAGTTAATAAGTAGAAGATTCTAGTAGCTCAAGTTGGAGTGACAGTAGTTAAGAAATCTACAATTCATAAGGCAGCAATTTTAAATTATTTATCTCATATCTGCAATTTAAGTAGTCAGATTAATCCTTGACAAAGTTTTTAAAGCAACTGTGATTAAATGTATCAATATTCTCATTCTAAACTAAAAAAATCTGATTGAGTGTATGTTTTAACTATTTTCCTAATCTATTAATATTTAAAAATGAATCGTCAGAAAATCACAGTAAGAGCAAGGACTCAAGCCAATCCAAACTACATTATTATAATTATGCTTTGAACTAAGTTCATCAGTAGATGAGCTAAAATAGTGATAGTGGAAACAGAGGGAAAGAGCCATACATTAAAGACTTCTCATTTTACAAGACGAGGTTCGCCACTAAGCATAAATCTATCAAGGAGAGACTCCGTGACTTCGCTCTAATCGTTGAAAGATTTGAAGACCAGTCAAGTAAAGCATATGGGTAAGTTTATAATATAAATAATTATTACATGTCTTCGGTAAGACGTCTAAAATACTTTTGTGAAAGAGAAAGGTACTATAATTTTATTTATAGTGATATGGAGAGCGGGAGCGTATGTGGAAATATCTAAGACGTGATCGCTAAAGTTAACTCTACCTCTGAAAGCATTCAAATGGAGATAGACGAGGTAAGAAACTCAATCTAGCATTTATTCACTTGATATTACTTTGAAAATATAGAAGTTAATTAAATTATCGCATTATGTAACCAATGAAGAAGACATTACTGAGACCTATTGAGAGGACTGAACGTAAGCTTCTCAACTTTTGGGCCGGCTCTATTCACTACCTCCAAGACCTTAAAACTAAGAAGTCGACATACTTAAACTAAATTTAGAATGAGACCCTTGCTCTATACCAATAATTCTATCCCCTTAAGGACTAGCAAGAACTCAAATCCAAGTTCATGTAAATTAGAATATAATTTATGAACTATGCATATGTAAATAGCTTCTGCTGCAGATTCGTCTGATAAGGTAATGTCTCTTACAGGTTTTGAAGACTAACAAGAGCTGACAGTCGCAATGTTCCAAGTCCTTGCCTGTTTAGAGGTTTAGGCTCAAGCATACTTAGAAAGTGATGTGTCCATAATTAAGACTTTGTTTGATAATGGCTACTCTCAGTAGCAAAAAGACAGACTCCTTACCTATCTGCAACTCAACTCGCACATTAAGAAGAAAACGAGTTCTGCTTCTCTGATAGTGCAAGCACCACAATCTAATATAATTTAGCTTTAATATTTATCTCTGGACTCTAGTTATACAACTACAGCTTCCTCCAGAGTTGGAACCTCTACTTCTTGCTAGCACAGAGTGATTGATAGCTCTAGGTTTTAAAAGTCTTTGAGAGCAGATGGGGTTTAGGCGCTTCGTACAGCCAGGAATCAAATCTTATCGGAAGACTCAATAAACTAGCTCATTAGTGATGTTAACTCAAAAGCGATTGAGAAGGATGAATAAATCCAACAACTGGAGAAAGACATCGAGGCGTCAGATAAATGTTATTTACCATCTTTCTTTCTTATTAAATGATTCAGATCGGTAGTTCAGATCACTTAAAAAAGAACTGGAAGCCAAGGTTTAAGAACTGGATGCAACAAGCATCAGAAACTCAAAACTAGAGGAAGAGATATTTTCACTAAAGCAAGAGCCAGAGAAACTAAAGTTTAGCTATCAGAAGCAAATAGATGAACTTCAAACTTTACTATTCAATTTGTCATATACTCCTATACTTTGGTGATTAAGCTTTAGCAATAAGTTTAAGCACTTAATTCTTAAGCTGAGGAATAATAAGTCTAAAATAAATCTGAAGACATCAGTAATTAATTAAACTAGCAACTCACAGAGCTTAAGCGAAGACTAGAAGAATAGGAGAGTTATAATCAGGCTCTCAAAGAGAACGAGTCAAATCTAGAGAATGAGATAAAGTTCTTGCTAGAAAGAGTTTAAAAACTAGAAGGAGAATACAGTACTCTCCAAGATAGCACAGATATCATGATGAACAGTCACAAGGAAGAAATCGACAAATTTGAAAGCTTTAATATTGAAACAAAGATTCCATTTATTTTTAGCTAAAATAGAGTTAAACTTCAATCTGCTCTTAAGGATTTGGAGATCAGTCATTAGGCAGTTATATAAGAAAAGGATTCTTTAATTAAAGAGCTATAGGATAAAATACAGCCATAGCAAAAAGAAATAGGGATATTGAGAAACCAATTAGCAAAGTTAAATAATTCAGACGATGAAGTTGAGAATTTGAAGGAGTAAATTAATCAGCTCAAATTTACAAAAATTTAGATAAAATTGAAAGTGATATTTTACGAATTGCTTTTGGATAGTAAGTTGGACTATATATCTTCTTTAGAAGAGGACTTGGCTGAAGAATAAAGATAAGTTTCCATTTCTGGACTTGAAATCAGCACGCTAAAGAGCTAAGTAAAACTGCTAGAGCAAGCACTCAGAGACCTCACATAAAAATAATTATTCATATCTTTATTAGTTTGCTTTGAGAGTTATTTATCCTCTTATTCAAGATGCATTAATTTTAAGTCTTTTTAATTAGGAAAATTTAGCTTTTCTTGAATCTTTTTAATTAAATAAATGGTGACATAAAAAGGACGAGGAAATCCTGGGTATAATTATGACGACTCTTATGAGGCTGTGCTTCGGTCAGAGTTTGAATTAATGAGAGAGAGGTTTGAGAAACAAGTAGCTTCCTTAAAGGAAGAAATAACCACTCTTTAAATGAGCCACTCCAAGGAAAATCAGTCTAGAATTTATAATTTCAGATTTGATTTAGAATAAGAGAGATAGATGATTTGAAGATGCAGAGGGATGCTCTCTCCAACAGACTCATTAAATTAAGACTGGATAATAAATAGTGAGGAGCTGATATAAAGATTTGAAATGAATGTGAAAGGCAGAATTCTTTGGTCAAATTAAATCTATGAATTTCTAATTTCATTATAGAGACATGACAGAACAAAGTATATGAAGATTTAAGAATAAGAATAAATGAATAAGCAGTTATTAAAGTCAAAGAGAGTATAAATAAAATCCATAACAAACAACCACAGTATTCACACTTTTCAAAAAGCATTTAAGAATTTAAGGTCCTCTTTCAAGAAATAAAAATATGAACTTAATTACACCTTCTACATCCTATATGTAGCAAAGGAGAAACAATTTTGAGAGCACCTAGGATTCTTATGGAAATAGCTCAATGAACAAAAGGAACAAGCAATTCCTACAGACATCTGCTTTAATGCAGAGAGATGATGAAATTTTCAACTAAAGATTACTTTACAATTAAATTATAAAATTAAGTAAAGATTGAACACAGCAATCTCTACTTTCTAATAGAACCATGGCACTGGTGAAGACTTCCAGTTTGAGTATTCTTAGACGCTGGGTTAAGGGAATTTCTTTGGTATGAAGAATAACATAACTGGGTTTAGTAAACCCTCAAAGAATCAATACAAAACAGGCAGAGGGAAAACCAATTAAACAGCTCATAGAGAAATATATGGACTGCACTCAGGATACAGCGATCTAGGCCTTATAATTAGTTGATTAGCTTAATATTAGCAGTATCTTTGCTTTACAATTGATATACTAACTCAACTACCTTTCCATCTTTAAGAGCTAATTCAAATATAAAGTCCAGGAATGCTGCAACTAGGGGCTCTCAATTCATTTATTGCTTATTTTCTAAGGCAAAGAAACTTTGAAGGAAACAGGTTTGAATTACTACTCTTCTCATTTGTAGGATTCCTCATCGACTGAGATGATGAGCAGCCTAATTCTCAAAAAGAGACCCTAATTAATATTACTTATAAAAAGCATTTGAAATTAATTTATGAGACCTGGAAAATCATTTGAAGGAAAGAAGAAGAAGTCCTCTCCAAATCAAAGCCTTATAAAAAGAAAGATACTCAAGCAGCAACTTCAGAACTCTACTTCAGTCAACTTTGAAGAACTATCATAAATAAGGTTTTTATTAATTGAAGACCTTAGATAGAAAGAAGAAGTTTCAATACAAATTTAATCTACAGACAATTAATAGGCATCTAAATAAATAAAGATAACTATTTATGAGTGCTTAATCTACTTTTATGTAAAAAAGAAAACTAAAATAGCTGACATTAAGAGACCAAAACTCTAAAGAGGTATAATTACAAAATAAGTCGTAGATTGGCTAGAATAAAAAAATAAGTCTCGACTTGTCACTTGAGAATAAGAGAAAACAGTTTGAACATAGAACTAATCAATCGTTCATGTATAAATTAAAGATTTTCCAAAGATATTAACTATCTAATTTTCACTCAATTACTGCAGAGAATTTATTATGAACTAAAGTTCTTTTAAGATAATAATTGTTATCTTTAGCATTAGAGTATCAGAGGAAAAAAGTAAAGTTTTAATTGTACTTGAGGAGATTTTTAAATGTATATGAAAGGTAAAAATCCAAAATTTCTCGTTAAAGTTAAAGAAAGTACTTATGTCTCTAGACATTTATAAATCTCTATTTAATTCAAATTAAAATAAATACAAAAATGAATTCATACCCTTGTATAATAGTAGAATGCTAATTAATATGGATAGGTTGTGAACCAACTAGGAGAATCTTCCTTAATGAATAACTCTGTAGACCACTTCGATTTAAATAAATCAGCAAGAGGCTTTAACTAATCAGCAATCAGTGATGAGGGCAAGCACATCTAAGCATTAAATTTAAAGCCAAAAGTTAATAAAGGGATGAGCAAGTTTACAGAAAACATAAACTAAGACTTGAATGTCCTTATTCAAAATTTTGATGAGCTCACTGCAAGGGCTAAGTTTTAGGTTTCCCAAATGCAAACTGAGGATATTACTTCTATAATATTATGATGTAATTATATGACTGACATATTTACATTTTTTTTTAAAACTTAATCGTAAGGTTTAGATTTCATTAAAATTTTTGTAGTTCAAAGGAGTTAAGGAATAAGGACATCCTGTAAATTGATACAACGAGCCTTCTAAAGACAACTAATAAGGAAATGAAGACGCTTCTCTATAATCTTAACAAGGTCATTATTTTAATCAGATCTTTTTTTAATTTTCTATAAATTCTGATATCCCATTTTGAATAACACTGGTGAAGAACAACACAGACAGATAAATGAAAATCAAAATGTGGACATAGATGTTTTTGAAGGAATTACGATTAGTCTCAAGATTTATCTTTTTGAGAAGAACCCACCAGGTGTCATCAATTTTCACTATGGGAATGGGCCTAAGGACCTAACAGTGTTTATAAGTAGGCAATCCAAGGATCCATCAGAAGAAAATAACTAAGGAAAGTACTCAAATGTAAGTATAATAATTACAAGGGAGAGTATTTGAATAATCTGATTAAAACTTTTAGCCAGCAAAGATAGTATTCACGGGATCAAGGAATGGAAATCATGGATTCTTCAAAGAGAGATACCTCTATTTAACTCTCTAATCTCAGAAAGGATCTTCGGTTAGATTGCATATTTGTAATCTATAACATTGATTTATAAGCATCTTAGTTTCAAACCTGAACAAGTGGCTAAGCCTCATTAACCTCACGCATAAAGTATTTAATGCTTTGTGTTTTCATAATAAGACAACTCGCCAGTTAAATCTGCAATCATTCAAGACCAGACTATCCCTTAAGCAGGTGCGGATGGCTAATAAGTGGGAGATGTGCATCATGAGCAACACTTGCTTAATAATGACCACAACTATGAACCCTTTTCACTTGGTCAGGGTATAAATTCAGTAAAACAGTTTCAAATGATTATAAAATCCTTAATTTACCTGATAACTTGAAGTAGAAAAAAGAGGCTTTGGAGAAATAACTCAAGGCGCTAATGAATGATGAAAAGACTTTCTCAGATTTCAGACAACGGATCAGTTATAAATACTCATCATCATATTTTACAGTGAGATGAAGAGAACCAGACAGTAAAAGCATAAGTCTACTGTTAGTTACAGAAGAAGCGCTTCTATGTCCCCAGTCCAGGAAAGTCTATGAAATATTAAGGAAATGCTTTTAAATGCTTCATAAGTATCATAGACAGGAACTGCAACTTGGTTCCTCACTATAAAGAGTATGAACAGGAGAAAAGAAAGCTTTTGTCTTAACTTACTTCTCAGTAAACAGATAAGGCAAAGAAACTAAGAGAGTAACTTGAACTCTAAATAAGAGAGAAAAATCTCCGATAAATTAAATGTACTAGCCTTTTACTTATTATCTCTTCTAGCTAAGTAGATGGGAATACTATAGGACTTAAGCAAAGGCAGAGCAGGAGTAGATTGATAGATAGAAAAGACTTTAAGACACAGTCATTTTCTGGTGCAGGCATGTTAAGAGCGATATAGTCCTAAGAAGGGTTGCTTAATGGGTGTACTAGGGAAGAGAAGAACGAATTAAGAACATCAGAGTGGAGTTCAAAATAAGGAGATTCTAGAGAATAGCAAGGCGACACATCAAACGAAAGGGTGAAATGAGAAAGGAGAGGCTAGCGAATACAATAAGACAGTAATACCAAATTCTAAGAGTTCATTAATTCCTTATAGTGGCTTGAATTCAGTTCATCAGCTCATTTCTCCCAATATCATAATTGTATACTATTACTTATAAGATATCGAGGAGAAGGCAAAGCAAACTTTTGTCGATTTCTTAAGAGTCTATTCTAAAAAGTTTTTCATTAAGGTTAAGATAAAGCAGTTCTTCGAAAAATGTAAACTTTTAATTCGTCTAAATGCATTTTGTAAAGTGATAACGATCTAGAAGAGATTCTAAAATTACGTGAATCAAATGAAGAAGAGATACGAACTGCTTGACAAATATTTTGTTCAAGAGCATCAGAAGATGATACTCCAATTAGTTAAGGTAAAGCAGAAGACTAAAAGGCAAAAGGATCTGCTTCAAAAACTCAGGGAAGTTCAAGATGAAACTAAGCACTCAGTCTTGAAAAAGTAAACTTATCCATAATGAGAAGTTATAATAATTATATGAAATATCATATCGGGCTTATTTAGATAAATGCAAGCATGAAAATGCTAACTCCTTCTTTGAATGGAGAGCTAGGATTTAATAAAAGCAGATGGATAAGCCTTAGCAGCTAGTAATGAGCATGAGAATGGCTATGATCAAGCGCAGTGACACTCTTCTCTTTTCAAATACGGATGAAATTTTATAGAAAGAGCTTAAAAAACTTGAAGAGGAAACTCATTATAGGTCAAATACGAATACATTATAAGGAATCATATAAAGTTTAAAAATCAACAGAAAAACAATTACAGGCTGGAATTTAATTGATCAATAGAATAATTTAATAATTAATTAATGGCAAGCAAATGAAATCTACAACCAGATCTCTTTTTAGATAGACATTTGCTTAGATAGTGCTCAATGGAAAAAATTTGTTCATAGTTAGTGAGATATCTGCCAATCAGATTATGTAAGTATAAAAATTTGACTAATTCACTAATGTTTTAGCCAATCAGATAGCTATGTTAGTAATGGTTGCGCATACGTTTTGGCAGCTTTCAACATGCAGGAATTTAATATTGAAAACCTAAACTGACTTAGTTATAGATTCTTCATACACTTTTCGTTATTAAAACTTGCCCTTTCACTAGTGTTTCAACTTGTAATTAGATTAATGCAGCTTTCTTCTGTTGATTTTTAAACTTTATATGTTTCCTTATAATGTATTCGTATTTGACCTATAAACAAATCAAAGGACCCATAGTGGAAAAAGTTTATCTATATTGTGTTTTTGAAACAAAGACGGAGCCAAAATTAAGAAGAATGTAACAGGCAGGGCAACAGCCCATTATCCATAAAGTCAAGGAGGTTTGGGAACTTTTCTGACAGAGGCTGGAGGTGAGGACTCTTTGGAGCAACTCTTAAATGAGGCTCCACTTTAGTTTTAATACTTCCCCACTCTCCAAGTTTATTTACTATTATTTTACTAAGTAATGCGGCAACTTATAATCAAGTCAACCTAAGTAAAGAACCCTCAGGAATTTTCTTAATGATTAGCGATATTATTTGATAATTAAATTCTTAAATTTAGAAAGAAAATACCCATAATAAGAAGTTAGGGAAGGAGATTTCTGAAATTATAAATAGAAATTAGAACTTTTTATTTGAATTTGCATATTTTTTAATAATGAGAGCAGAAAGTGCTGCAAATATAGATACTTTGTTTAAATTAAAATCTATAAAAAGAGATTCTCTGTCTCAAAATACTTGACAAATCTTTCTTGTTTCCTTTCTTCTATATTGACACCCTCGTCGTTTCAATATATAAGAAGGATGAAATTTCAGAAATTAATTTTGACTAACTGCTCTCATGTTAGTATGATTATTTTGAGAGAAGAGTAATTCGATCCTATCAATATTGCAGCTAATTGATTTAGATAATATTATCTAAAATTGATTTGTTTATAAAAATAGAACAATTCAATAACAAAATAAAATAATTATCTTAAGCCCTACACTTTAAAGTAGTAGTTGGAAAATATTAAATAAGACATTTCAAACATATAGGAAATTATAAGAGCGAAATTTTAACACTGCTGATTCGCTACAAGCTTTTAGAATATTATATAATTATTATAATAAGGAGTTTACTTGTATATAAATGAGAGATAGATAATAAATAATACCCGCAATAATAAATTTAAAATCAGACATTTAAATATGACTATTGTAAAATTAAAATACTTAATTCCCTTAATTGTTTATTACTGCTTTTTAATTTAAAAATAGCCTTCCTTTCTCAAGCTAATAGAAACCCGAAATATAAGGCTCATAAATCAGCAAGTGAATGAATTAATATCCTGCTCGAGAAGAAAAAAGCGAGGCAAATTAGAATTTTGCTAAATTTTTAGAATTCAAAAGCAATTTCCTAGAATAAGTAGTATCTTTTGATGTTTATTATTGATAAGTCAAAGGAATCGAGTATAATTATAATTATGAGTTTCAAGATCTGATAGATGATAACGAGTTTGAGAGTGGCATAAAATAGTATTAGGGCTACATATTTAATCAGAATACAAAACAACCTCAAAACTAAAAAAATGGCAAACAAAATCGCAATTAAGACATACTCATGGATTAAGAATAATTTATAAATATTAATTCTTAAGAAAGTGAGCACGATCGTAATTAAAAATATTTATTTGATCTTGGATTAGGCAATGCACTTCAAGAGTCTAAAGCTCAGCATGGCGATATATAAATGCCTTAATAGCAGATGATAAATTAGCCACAAGATTATATAAAGACGATTAATTAATAAAGAGATCTAGAATAAACCCGTAGATCTGGAAATTTGCCTCCATTTTAGACATTTTAAAATATTACCTCCATAACTTGTGGAAAGTAAGATTTTCCAGCATCGGAAACTTTGAATGACTGTTCTACTAGCGAACATAAATTATTTTTCCTCTATTTTATTGTTTTATATGCTTACACCCTATCAGTAATTCAAATTTTATGATGGAGGAAAGGCAGTAATAGTAACCTAAAATACTAATAAATATGGTTAGCTAGAATAACTCAGGCAATATAAGAGAATTATTGACACCTACAACAACTTACTCAGACCTGGAAAAAGGATTTTTACAAAATCCTCATGATAATTAGTAAAGTCAAAATTATTTTCAAAAATATATAAAACAAAGCAAAAGTGAAATTAGTGACCCACAGATTCAGATAAATGGGGAAGATGCAAATAGAACAGGATAGAAATCATAGTCATATTCTATGAGCATTTTGGATTACGACTTCACTAACGATAAAAAGCTCAAAGAATATTAAGGCATTCATTATGAGTAGAATTAGTTTAAGAGGAATTCTGACCCTTATAAGCTTAGAATTATTTTTAAAGCAGAGTCTAATAGAAAAGAATGACGAACAAACTTAGCTAGTCAAAAGGAAGTTTTCGGAGGCATTAGATCAAAGTTTAAATATCTTTATAAGTGGCACTCGTGAAAGTCTGATTAACGATCAAGATTAAGACTTTCAAACTAAGATAAAGTATTGCATAAAAATATCGTAATTATTATAGCTCGCAGTAAATTAATCCCATAGTTTTCTACTATTTATTTTAGAATGAATAAATTATATTTGGAGCCAAGAAAGATATTTGAATTCAGAAGTAAAAAAGCTCTAAACTTTAATCAAAACAACCAAATTTAGCAATCTCAACCTAAAAGTATGAATGAACTCTAAAACCTGTCATTCTCACTTTACAATAACTAAAGCATTATTGAGGATGAGGATGAGTTGATGGTGGATGATGAGAATTATTTATTCTTAATGAGGAAGAATATGGATGTAAGATATCACTTTAGCAGATGTTTGAAGATCTCACCCCATCTCAGTAACTCCAAGAAAGTATTTTAATATTTTTCTTTTTTTTGTTTTGATATCATGAAAGGATCCAGAATCTGAAAGTTAAAAGTCCTTAGACATTTGTAAGAAGTTCAAACAGCAATCTTATAAAAATAGAGTAATTTAAAATATCTGAATTTATATTCATAATGTTATTCAGGACTATTGTGCTACTTCCAAGCATTCTCAAAACCATTTCAAAGCTAAGACTTTTAAGAACTTGTTCGCAAATCTTAAACCAGATATCACCATGACATAGCAAGAGAAACTCTCAACCCAAGAGCCAAACTCCGCAACTCTAACTAGATTAGACAGCTCATAGTCCACTAATCAGAATTTAAGTTCGCAGCTAGACAAATGGCATGATTTATTTTATAAAATTGGCTTCTGAGTCCTACGTTGAAATCTGAAAGCAACCCTAGTCACTTAATCTTAATTCAAAATCCTGGGGAGTCATCTTCATAAAATTTGATAACTGAGAAATAGGAGGAAGATGAAGAAGATATGAGCAGTCCTATTTAGTTCAAGTCTCCAGATCAAAAGAGAAGGAAAACAGTCAATACAAATTAGAATTCTCAGCAAATTACATTTGAGAGTCCTTTCAGAGAACACCGCCTTTCAGAAAATCTAACCCCCTTTCCCTCCACTGATTTAATGTTTTATATTCGGCCTTAAAGGTAGAAATATTCAAGACTCCCAGTTCTATTGATATCGAATCAAGACACTATTGCCTTATTATAAACGCGTTTGAAATTTAATTAATTGGGTTCAAATTTAGAAATAATCATTAGAAAATAATGAAATCAGATTATAACTATAATAAAGGGTATATTTAATAATCGAGTTTATAAAATACTATTCATAAATCCTTACTGAAATTTAATTTTTATACTTATGCACCTATATTAAGGAAGGAATTTTTAAACTTCCATTATTTAATTTAAAGAATTTCTCTTTAAGCAAGTACAAATAAAGCACTTAAGAGAGTATTGAGAAGTTTGATATCTCAGATCTTAAATTTTATGTTTTAGAATAAGAATCTTATGCAAGATCCAAATACTACTGCTAAGAAATATAACAGAGAAAGCACTAACTTATATTCAAATTTAAGCTTGTAATCAACACCAGCTTATCACTAACCTATATCCAAATTTAAAGTAAAGAGCTAAGAGATTTTCAGCAAGAATTTCATAAGCTCCTAATCAATAATTAAGCAACTCTAATTAGAAGATCAATTATTTTGGCACTATGTTTCAATTTTTAAGAGCAGCAGAATCAAATCTCTTCCTAGATATCTCATTCTCAAACTTAAGAAATAAAGGACTCTACCCAAAAATCTTCAAAAGCCTGAAGTCTAAGAGTAAAATAAAAATGAGAATATATCATGCCTAAATATGAAGAATCTCTTATCATAAATTTTAAATGAAAAATTTATTTCTCTTTCAAACTAGAAGCAGTGGCTAAAATGAGTTAAAATCAAAGACCACCTCTTATTTAGAGGTCTCCCTTGATAGGCCCCAGTATCTAAAATATCCCAGAGCCAAAGATTAGTGGAAGCTTCTCTGCCACTAAAAGAAGCAATCTTCTCTAGCCTACTAATTCTGCTTCAATAAATCCTTCTCCGATTTCTCTTTTCGCTTCCACAGCATTGCTTTAAAGATAACAAAGCTGGACTCTTTAGCCTATGTCTTTTAAAGGCAAAACTAATTTCAAGCAGAAATGAAGGATTTTAGAGTAAAGCAAGGGACCAAGTATCACAGAGTTCATTCTTTATAATTTTAATCATATCCAATTTTTCATTCTCATCATAGGCTTCAAACTTGTTGTCATTATCATCTCCTTTCCCCTAAGAATGACAAAGTTAAGGCTTTGAATAACAAAAAAGGAAGCAAATGAAGAAAATTAAGATCAAAATATCCCCAAATAATCAATAAGTAGTTTAAAAAATCAGGCTTAAGTGCTAAGCTTATTAGATTCAAGTCTCAAATCTATTCACAAGCAGATGAAAATCTCTAATTGTCTGTCATTTCTTAAAAAGAAGCTTCCACTTCATCAGTAAAATCTTAGGTATTCTTTGGCCCTCATCAGCCAAAATTTTTCTTTTATTTTTAGCTTCCTTTCAATGTGAACTTTTACAACTATTTAAGCCCAGAAAGCTAGCTACATTTAGACACATTCAAGTCAAAATACTCTCTCAAAGCTGATGGTTTTTAATTTTCTAATTAGAATAATTTTCTATTTAATTTGAAAGCTATGATTCAATCCATCAGTGCGGAGACTTTGAATTAATTCCTGCTAAACCCAACAAGGCCCTATCTGATTCTAGATTGTCGATTTTAGTTTGAATTCGATGGAGGGCACATAAAAAACGCAAAAAATTTCAAAAATTAGGAAGAAATGGAAGCATATTTCTTCAGTGAAAGCAATAAAGCTATGGTGGAGAAGTTAATGAAAAAGCAATACCAAATTATATTCCATTGCGAGTTTAGTCAGCAGAGAGGTCCTCACATGTACACGGCCATGAGAGAAAAAGATCGCAATATTCACATTCATCATGGAGATCAACTCTTCTACAAGGAAATTTACCTAAACCAATAATAAAATTCAAAGTTAAAAAGCTTAGATTGACTAATTTTGTGTTAAAAAAAAGAATTTTACTAGAAGGAGGCTTCAGTGAATTTTATGAAAAATTTCCAGATCATTGCACTGGTTAGTATATTACAATGAAAGATTAATCAAACAAGAAATTGGGAAAGGTACTTTTCGGAGAATTTTTATTGCCTCTAATTAGTTTTACAAGAATTTAAGAACTCAAATTAACTAAGACTACAAAAGCAACTATCATTTTGTGAACCTGCTAAAAAATTATTTGAAGACTGATATGAAAAGAATGGGTTTAACAAAGTTCACTCAAATTAATTAAAAGTTGAAAAACCATGAAAATTAATAAAATTATGATTTGGAATCTAAAGATTCAAAATTTGACAATGCAGACTACTTTAAGTAATTTATAGCATTCCTATTCAAGTTAAATTCAATACATTTTTAAACATATTAAAATGGAATTCTCTTCATATATGAGGAATGGGTAAAGATTAATCATTTAATTTGATCTCCAATCTTAAGATTTTTCATAATCTTTCTAATCTCTTCTTCGTCTATTTCCCTTTAATCTTTATTTTCCTCCTATTCACTTACTTAATCTAATTCTTCTTCGTCCAGATTTGTAATTAAATACTTCATTTAAGATTAGAGTCAGTTATATTCGATTTCTCATTTTTGTCTTTTTCTGCTGCCTTTCTCCTTCTCTCATATCTATCCTTTGTCCTCACAACCTTAG
Source organism: Tetmemena sp. SeJ-2015 (assembly GCA_027382625.1). Lineage (NCBI taxonomy): Eukaryota > Ciliophora > Spirotrichea > Sporadotrichida > Oxytrichidae > Tetmemena > Tetmemena sp. SeJ-2015. The sequence goes on from JAJKFJ010021272.1 coordinate 26,769, forward strand.
TCTCTTTTATCTTTAGTCTACTATTTTCTCCGTTTACTAAAATGTCTAGCTTGTCATACAATATTTTTCGCGCCATGCTTCTATTTGTAGCCTGTTCACGTTAATCATGACATTTGACTACCATTCCAGTGGGAATGTGTTTTAGAATGACACAGTTATTAGTTTTGTTAGTCTTCTATCCTCCAGGTCCAAAGCCTTTATTAAATTTCTCTTCTAGATCTGATTCAATTAAGTACAATTTAGGGTAAAATTTTTAAGTTTCCTTGAGCTCAAACTTAATTCTTGTCTTTCCTGATTTTAATGGCACGATGTTTATATTAGAGGGACTCGCCAAAAGCTGCTACTTCCAAGCAAGCATGAGCTCTGAAGGCTTGAACTCGTTAGAAGTTGAAGCTGCAAAACCTCTACATGCACGAAAGTAGAAAGACTATTACTCGTAAATAGGTCTATTCGCTCTGCAGAAAATAAATGAGTTTGCAAATTATTTAAGCATTTTTATTAAAATATAACCTCTCTCATTCTTCTAAAAGGGTGAAAGAGAAAACTAATGATCGAAAAAGAAATATTGTTTCATAAATCAACTGAAGGGGTATCTACATATTTCTTTCTGTTTTCTACATAAAAATAAGTTTGAGTTAAGTTCTTACAAAAGAAATTTATCATATTAGATGTTTGTTATCTATAATTAATTTCTAAATAAAAGGGGATAACTATCACATAAGTTTTTATAAAATTAAGAAAGATTTAAAACCCCTAAATAAGTATTCAAAGAAAAAAGGAAGAAGAAAACTTAAGTGGGGAGAATAAAACGCATCTTTCAATCAAAGATTGTCAGAAAGATGAGGGTCGAAAACTCCCTGTTTCGAGGAAATGGTCGCCTTCTCGAGGTTAGAACCATTTTCGCTCGTTATGAAGTTGATTCTCGAAGCTATCAATCTCTTCAAATGAGAGTAGATTAGGAGTTCTATTAATCTTATTATTGGGATTGGTAATCTGAGTTCACTTGCTAAAATAAAGGAAAAAACTATTTATAAGGAATTGGAGTTAAATTTTATTAATGCTGCTGTTAGTTAGAACCTTTTTGTCCCGGGTATACCTGATTAGCATCATAGGCATCTTAGTTGTTAGTGGAGAAAAGAATGCTCTCTTAATCTTGCATTATGCCTTGAGGCTACTAATTCATCATCGCTTGCCATTTCTAATTGAGGATAATAGATGCAGCTTAGTTGTCCTCTGCATCCTCTTCTGTCCTTTGCTCTTGAACAGTTGAAGGTCTTTTGTTTTCCTCTGATGATGAACTTCCTCCCTCTGCAATAGATGTTAATTCCATTTTAATGATGGATTCATTTTAACTCAGTGAATGCCGATAATGCTTTTGCAAGAGTTGCTAGTCTAGAGTTAGGCCAGAGCTCCTTTTAGCCCTGCTCCAATTAGTTAGCCAGGCTTGTTGAATTCAAATGAGCCCCACTGCTTCTTTTAGATTTGAGATCCAAACTACTTTGACATTGTTGTCATCTGTGGTTGATGTTGCTAGTTCTAGTTGTAGTGATTGATAGCAAGTCCAGGTCCATAGCCATTGAAATTTGATATAGGGAGCCTGAGTCCGATGTTTCCAACTGCTGAGAGTTGAGGAGATTGGATACTCATTTGAGATTGATCGTCGCCTCCAGACTTAAAATCCATGTCATCATCGCAAACTAGCTTTTCAATATATTGAAAATCTCTCTTGTTCTCTTAAAGATAAGTAATTGGATCAAATTAAAAAATTCTCTCCATCATCTTCTTCTTGATTGAATGGAGGACTTTCTTCAAACTAACCTTGATTGTTCGAATCGTATTATAGGAAAATTATATATGGACTATGAAAAATTATCACGCTTTTCAATTGTATTAGAAAGATAAAGCATGATATTTAGAATATTTCAAAGTAGTAAGTATTATTTAATAACATTTTAATCTAACTAAATATCTCAGATTAATAGAATTCTAATTATTCTTGAATTATATCTAAATGAGAGACCTGGCATTGGAGATCCAAAGGTTGATTCAATAGAGCCTCCATGATTAAACATGGGACCTTAGAAGTTCATACCTCCAAAGAGATTTGCTTGAGTGTTAGGTGATGTAAATCCACTCTGGCTTGAAGGATATAAAATGTGATGATTTGTTTGCAAAGTCATACAAAATTAAATGAAAAATTATCAGCTAACTTGGATGCATCTTCGATTGTATGGAAAAATCTTAGGATGCTGATTTCGAGGTAGCACTTTAAAGTGCAGCCTGTCCACCGAATGCTGAGTTATTGAATGATATCGCCCTACTATGAAGTGGGGATGTAATATTTGAGGGATTTTGAGAATTTGGCTATTCTATAGAGGCAAGTTTATTCATATGCAACTAACTGGGTGAAAGGAAAAATCCCCTTTGAGCTTGAGGGTGATTAAATGCGTAAGGTTATGAAGGTGCAACATAACTCTAGAGGGAAAAAGTTGTTGCATTTGAAGAAGTCTACTAATGCTTTATTGAATTCTACTGATTCTACTATAGCTAATTAAGTTACTGTTGAGTTGGAGATATTTGATTTTGAATTTGAACTGGAGGGAAAGTCTTGAAGGAACCAATTCTTTATTAACTCTATGATTGGTTTGATTAAGGAAGAACTTTTTGTTGGACTTAAGACATTTGAATTATGTGAGGATGCTTAGGAGGCTTTGAAAATGGATTTGCTGCAGGATTTATAGAAGTATTGATTTCATTTCTTTGTTACATCTCCAAGGTATCTGCTGTGTTGAATCTTATGTGGCTGACATTTATTTAAGCAGAGGTATTTGCAGATGTTGAACCTCCATAAAGGCTTTAATGATTAGGGATATAGCACTGAGATGAAATATTCAAAGAGCTTGAACCTGAATCCTATCGCATCATCTACTAAGCAAATCTTTGATCCTGATTGGGATAGATTTAGTAATTAGTATTCGTGGGAGAAATGTTGTATGCAATTTGATTCATAATTTGGGCTTAATTCTGTTGATTCATCACAACCGGATTCATAGTCTTCATCTACTAAAGTTGCTACGTTTTCAAATAAGTTGCATAGAAGCTTCTAGATCTAATAAGATACACTTCGCTGTGTCCAACATCATTGTAGATGACTTCAATATCCATTGTCGGTGTTACATACTTCTTTAAGAACTCAAGAAGAGAGTTGCACCCATAATTTTTAAAGCTGAATTCTTTGTCAAGTTTCTTACTTAATACACCTTGAATCTTATCACTATCATATCCAACAGGGCACTCTCTCATTATATTGTAAAATGCAGTCAGAACTATTTGAATATCATCCTCGGGGATAGCAATTGTATTTCTGAGATGCCTATTCAAGTTCACATCTTCAGAAAGATTTTAATGACCAGTCTTAATGAAAGTTTTACTCTTAGGAATCATTTGAAAATCATCAGAGTTGCTAGTAGAGTGCTGATACCTTCCTATCTTAATCAGATATGCAAAAGGATGATTATGACCTTTAAGCTCAAGCTTTATTTTATCCGACATCGATAAAATTAAGTCCTTTAGTTTTGGGAAGCCTAGTTCATTCAAATCTAAAGTGAAAGGAAGCTTTCTCTTGAGATAAAGGGGAAGTTGAGCAAGGGACATTCCATTCTTAGATTCTGCTAAAATTTCGATAAGTGAGGATTTAACAACTTCAAGCTTTGCTGCTATAGCAGCGTTTTGAGTACTTTTCTTTTAGAGTTCCTCAGCTAATCGTTTATGCTTGTCGACAGAAGTAGTCCACACTAGCAAAGTTTTATGATATCTAAGCACATCTTCCTTAACTGCAAACTGCACAAGTTATGCTAGCCTTCCCAGAGATTGATTTTTAAGTTTGAAGGGCCCACAGAGTTTGACAAATTAAGCACAGCCATATCTTCCTCCAGCTATAGCTCTAACCTCTTCAAAATCTTAATCAGTAGTTGTTTGAGTATGATTAAACTTGATACCTCCGCTTTTTCCATGATTTATTTCCTACTAAGATATCAAGTTTTACTAATCTTCTTCGATATCAGGACTACAGAAGTACTCATGCAGAAAGGTTTTTAGATCTTCATACAACATATAATCGACATCATCCACATTTTAATCTACTCCTATCCATTCCTCCTCATCTTTGATATAAATAGCCTTTGTCATCTAACCTATCGAAGGATCCTCTTCTAAATCAATATGAATAATATACAAAGCCAAGATATCTCTTCTATATCCTTGACTTTAAATTAAGGGTAGGCGAATCCTTTCTTGTCGGGATAGAGATAATTTTACGTGTACTCTTCATTTGAAGATTTTGCTTGATAGTTAGTTGAATTTCCACCTCTATGATCTTCGTTGTAGTATTCATTATAAGATGCCCCATAGGCTTTAGATTTCGAAAGTTTGATTTGAATTTGGATCTTGTTTTTGTCCTTAGGTGCTTGTCTATAATCGGTACTTTCTAACGACTACAAAATTATCTCCCAGAGACTTGCAGAAATCTTAAATGCAAATGCTTCCTTGATTCTATTCTGTAGAGTTTTCTCTGTGGGCGTCATTTCATCCCTCTTCAAACTCTGCATCGCCCAGCATATACTTTCATGAGAAATTATAGATAGCTTGGGGCTAAGGAAGACCAGTGTTTTCATTTTCATGAAATTTCTGCTCGTTTGGTAGATAATTTTAAGCTCGACTGCTTGATCTATAAGTCTCTAGCACTCATTTTCTAAAAAAGATTCGTCAAAATTTAATCAAATAGGCAGATTCAAGTAGAATTTTATAAAGTGCTCACACATACCTTGGATTTGTAGTTTGTCAGCTATCACACCCAAAAATAAGTTACTCTCTATTAGAAGCTCTCCTTTTTACGCAAAGTTAAAGAGCTCCTTCTATATTAAACTAAATAATTCTACAATCTTTTTAAAGAAGATTGTATTTAATGGTATTTTTAAATAAAATTTAAATTCCATTTTGTAAATTAATGAATAATATATTCAGAAAGTTTACTAGCATCTCCTTTTGATTTTGCTCGCATTTCACAAGAGGCTACCAAATAGGTATGGCTATGAAAAATAGTAAGCTTACTTAGTTATTGACGTAATTAAAGAAATTACTTGAAAATTTAGTTAAATATATCTCTGTGCTTTCACGGTGACGTGGCACAACTGATCAAGGAGTTACGCCTGTGAATTAACTTTAAATCGATTAAGTTATTATATGCCTTATTAGGAGTTCACTTAATTCCTAATTAATTATTTAGTTAAATATAATCAACACTTTTAATTAGCTTTATTATAAGAGAATCAAATAAGTATGAACATTTTCTCCCGCAGAGTCTCGTTATCAAAACGAAGCCCTAAAAATTAAAACCAACAATCAATGCAAAGTACATAGGATAAACTTTAAATAAGTAGTGGCAGACTCAACACGCTTGATTAAAGTGTGTCTCGAATTTCAAGAGCAAGTAAGTTTTTTCCTTATAAATTGCATTATTCTAGATATTGAGGACTTAAGCATAAACTTAGACTAATCGCGATCCATTTACAATCAATTGATTTTATAAAATTTTAATGAAATAATTTACCTAAATTTTTATAATTACTTAAATTTATTAGGAGTGATTGACTTTGGCTTCTTGAGGAAAAATTCTCAAGGTAAAATTAATTGCTTAAATTCAGTAATAATCTTGCTTCAGATAGAATGAAGAAACAAGATTCTTATCGCAGGTTTGCCCAGGGACTCAATGAATAAAAAAACAGAAATAATCCGCACAAATCCAAGCACATCCCAGCAAACTCACAGTTTCTTTAAGCCTCACCAGATTATAACAAAAATAGCTTCCTAGATAACTAGTCAGCATTCAGAGAAATTAAATTCTAATTTTTAAATGGAGGAAGATATACTCAAGGAGTTGCAAGATATGCCTACGTTATTGAACGAAAGGCCTAACTTAGGAAAAACAGTTAAACCTATTTCCTAATTAATATAGATACAAACTTTTTAAGAGTGCTTACCTCAGGATGTCATTAATACATTTATTTTACTAAAGGATTTAACTCAGTAACGAATGACTTAGAAGAAATGCTGAGGCAGGCAAACTTTGATTCCCTTTGTAAGCTTAAAAATTCTATATTTCAAATAAAGACTTCGCTATTTTTATCAGACTTAATCTTAATCAATATGTTTTTACTTACATATGATAATAGTACGTTCTCTTAACTAGTACTGAATAAGTGCTGGTTTTGAAAATGATTATTATTTACATTCCTCAAATTTTACTTTAATTATTTTATGTTTTTAGTGTAGCAATCAAGTCACCACAGAGGTTTCCAAGCAGGTCCATATAAAGACAATAAATGTAAATTATGCTAATTTTATTTTAATAAGATAATAATACTAATTCATCTGAGAGATTCGAAAGCTTGAACGTAGCTTATCGATCCCCAATCAACTTGAGGCAAAATATCAACATTACCCCAATAGCAAAGATTATTTTTAAGAATGCCAAGGATCAAACAAGTTTCTAATAGTAAAACAGCGCTTTTTAAAATTTGAACAAAGGCTAGGGCCAAACAAACATACAATAAAAATAGCATTATTCTCGTTAAATGTAAGTCAAATTATTGAGAAATTTGTTCCATCTTGGCTATTTCAAATTGTATTAAAAAATCTAAAATAGAAGCAATAATAAAAGAGGTAGTTCACATCACTCATTAGAAAGTCTTATAAAACTCGCTAGAATCGAAGAATCGTTTGATGGATCGTAGTCTAATGCAAAACTCAGTTTCTAGTAAAACTTTTTTACTCTTATTTTTTCATAGAGTTAATCTACCAAAAAAGAATAATATAATAAATTATAAAGCATTTTAATTTAAGAACAAACCTCTTCAGAATGAGGAAGATTTAGTAGAGGATATACTCAACACTATTATGAGCCCAAGAGAAGAATATAAGCAGAATAAATATTGAAAAAGCTACTTAATTTCATTTCAAATAGCAGCTATATCATAATAAAGTTTAATTTCTTAAGAATTTTCTGATTGTATTTGCTATTTATAGTTCTTACAAAAGTAGTTGTAAGCATTTCTCAAAAGCTCCGAAAAATATACTATGACATGAAGATTTCTAATTCTTTCTTGACCTTCGCTTTCTTCTTGATAAGGAAACGTATAGAGCATAAAAAGCCTCAAGACAATGAAAACTGCTACGGACTAAAATTTTAGTTTATCAAGGCAAAATTCTTACTTAAATTAGGTCCTATGTTAATGGAGTAATAAATTTGTTTCTCTTCTTGATTTATGCTGGTTCTATTAATCCTTAAGCAAAGTAGAGGCAGTCAGTATTTTTTCCATCGTTAAAATTGTTTATGAAGTATCTCTGCACTCCATACTTCGCATCTTATAGGGCTCCTCCCATCGTTCTTTTGCCTGTTTAAGTGAAATCAGATTTCATTGCTGGAGTCCCCGAGTATAATATTGATAAGCTGTTTGCATTCAAAGTCCAAGCATCCCTAAATATTCTTTCTAAGTTTCCTTAAAATTACTGATGAGTATCTGTTTAAACTTAATCAGAGAAGCCAGAATTTTTTAATTGCAAAAAGAGAGTGAATCTATCTATCACAGATTGCACGACATTTGTTCTGTCGAGGCAGTCCATGCAATTAGTCCTAACACATCCTTTTTGAGTCTCAATTATTCTAATGCTCTCGTTCTTTAGTTATTGCCTATCTTCAAAACTTACACTTGCAGGTAACTAAGCTTGAAAGTATCCATATGCTTTTAAGAGAGGCTAAATCTCCTGAATTAACTTGCCAAGGTTTTCGTATTTCATTTTCTTACACTCGTGGTGGAAATCAAACCAAGTATAATTAACACCAGAAAACGCCCTCAAATGCTCTTATGCTTCAGAGCAAGTGGAAATTACTGAGTCTTTTAGGATAGAGTGAGGATTCTTTAAATCTTCAATAAGCTTTGAAAAATGTGTACCTATCTTAAGTTAAGAGCCTTAAGATAGATTTAACAATTAATTCACGAATATATCAAATTAAAAAGCCTTGCTTGTTAATGAGATTCACGCAATATTGAGATGGGTAAGCTCCAAAATCTCTTTAAAATGAGTGGAAGCTGCTCCTTAAGAAAAAAGCATATTCCTAATTAATTCCCAATTTTGGTGTCCATCGCAAGCTTGGAGTTTAAGTCCAAATCAAAGGAATTTAAGACGTAAAAATTATCATCAAAATATAAATTGAGCCTCTTGATTGAACATATGAGGATACTTATATCTAGTTTGCATTATTGGCTATAAAAATTCTCTCCGTTTCTACGAAATTTGATGCGTTTCCTTTCTTGTCAAGGCCTCGAGAGAAAAATCTTCTTCCTAATCTTCTACAATCTTTTCGAGATATCAAGATAAAGTCTGTTTCGCTTGCCATGGAACCTCTAGTAAATAATTTGTGTGTGTTAATAAATGAAAATTTCACTTGAGTATGATTGAAACTATGTATAGAAATATTTCCATAGATGCAAGGCAATCTGAAAGGAGCATACTAAGGATGATTTAAGTCTTTGAGAATCTTGTTATTGAAAATATACTGTTACAAGTAGTCAACTGAATGAGGAAACCTACACTTCATCATTCTATTTGTAAATTACAATTAAATATAATCATCAACAGCTCTATTGTATCGTTGTCATTATCTTGACTCAAGTCTTAATTAATCTTGGCAAAGATCTTGAAATTTTCTTAGAGAGATCTTGTAAGATCCATATCGTACGAGAAGTAGAAACTCTTCTCTTGAACGATTTAGTCTATCAATTTTTATTTTAAAACATTAAATCATGTCAAGGTACTGCTGATGCTCTTATATCTTGCCTAAATGATTTAATGCAAAAAATTAAGCTTTACTTTCTTTACTAAGTGGTAAATAAAGAAGCTTGCCGACTCTGTAAACATTTGCTTTCAGAATAGATCCTATGAGAGTAGCCTCTGATACCAAAAGCAAGTATAGAACATCTTAAATAACTCTCAATCCGAATAAAAATAGATGATAATTTATTATGAATACTCCATAGACATCCTATGAGAATTCACTCTATAATTTCAAAAGTTAAATGATGAGTTCTAACATTTCTTTGTTAAACTAAAAAACACATATATGCTTTTGAAATTCTCAAAATGCTCTGTATCTCTTGCTCATCTAATTTATTAAAAATACTAAGATTAAAAAATGACTACATCTTAAAGATAGAGAACTTCCATTCTGCATTGTTTCTAAAGAAGGGGGATTCAGAGTTTACAAATTGAGAGGATTGAATAAATTTACACTTTAAGAGCTATTGCAGCTGTATTGCTCTTCAAAATTATATTTTCAGAAGATTTGCTAACTTTGAATTGAGGTCTGATGAACACCTTGGCGTCTACCATAATTGCTATTTTTAAATGGTTTAAATTAAAGGTAAGTAGTTTTTAATTTAGCAAGAGCTGAATTAGGAGATCTATTTAAGTTTCATCTAATTTAATTGAGTAATTATTCTCCATGAAAATTTTTAGTTTAATTTATAAATATGGTGAATTAAAAAATAGCTTAGCTTATTGAAAATAAAAATTTATACTGGTCAATTTGGTTTTGCCTTTATCAATAATTTTTTAATTTATATTATTAAAATGATTGACTTGTATAAACATAAATGACTAAAATATATATATTTTTTTAAAAAAATAGGTATGGCTATGGTATGTTCATCGTCTACAATAGAATGAATGAATATTTCTGGTTTAAATTAGAAATAGTTCTTAAAAATTATTTGAATACTCTTCTATCTTTTGAATTAACACAGCACTCATTTCTAAAATAAGTAGAAAGGGAGGAGGGAGAGCTTACCGAAGAATTAGGGAGAAATGAAGTCTTGATTTTGAGTCTACATCTAAGTTTGGTTATTCCCTGAGGAGCTCCCATAGTTAGTGTAGGCATTTTAAATACAAATCGTCACAAAATATAAAATTATCGGTTCTGTCATGATTGTAACTTTTGTGTGAAAGATAATAAATAAAGTGAGAATCTATCATGGGTGGAATTAGCGTTATTGTTTGAGTTTAAATTCATAAATAAACACGATTTTTAAGTTGCTATAAGAATTTGAATATTATCCACTTTGACTATTTAAAAATCTTAAAGAGGATATAAGTTTAACATATTAAGTATTTTAGTAGCCGTTGTACTGCTGCTACTTCGAAGCATAGTGCGAATTGTGGCTTGAGCTCTCTGTAAATATTTTAGCAAATAATATAGTAAAATTTTAGATAATAACTTTCTTAGATTAAACTTTGAACCTAAGATATATGATAGGAAGATATTTTATCTCTTGAGAGGAGGAGTTTGGAGGATGAGTGTATTTGATAGTTCTGGTTTAGTGAGCCTGGGGTGGTTTGGTAGACTAGTGTTGCTAATTATTGGTTGAGTTTTTTGTTGAGGAGAAGTTTGCGGAGTTATTGCTGTAGCTGCTAGACTCCTTCTGATAATAACTGCTATCATGGTGTCCTCCACCTCCTCTCTGATAAACCAATTGCTTTAGATATGAGTATAAAATTACAGATTTTGAGTTTAGTTAGAATAGGAGTTGTGATGAGAGCCGGAGGAACTTCCGCCTGAAGAGTAGCAACCACTTCCCTTGGAGCCTCTCGCACCTGTGCCAGAAGTATTCTTATTTGTGCCACTATACTCACCAGCTCATTAATTTATGATATGATGAAGTACCTCCAGAAAAAAATAGTTAACTTAAAAACCACCCCTTCTCCTGAGAAAACTAAATCAGCAATAAGAGAGCCATAGCTGCCTATGTTGTTTTGAGTAGAGGTGGATCCGGAAGACGTGTAGCTAGCACCTTTAAAAAAGAATACTTAAATACTTAAACCATTTAATAATTGAATATAATTTGAAGGATTTTTTTTGTTAAATTAATGATAACCTTTGTCAAACTTCGATGCAGTATTAGGTGGCTATTCATATAAAAATCTTTTAAAATATCATATACTTCGAGGAATTAGAAAGCATATTCAAACATTTTTTCTATTACCTTGTATTGAAATATATTTTCTAATCTTATTTAATTTGCTAAATTTCTGGAAAAATACTCACCAGCCAGGGTTGAATTATTATGATATACTCTAACCTCCAGTTCCTCCTCTAGGTGGGTAATTTTGATTGTGGACATTCCGCCCCTTCTTCTAATTTAAAACTAGCTAGATGACTTTTACAGAGTAGAGCCATGTAGATTTAATATAAATGATAGGTGGCTACCGGGAATAGTGAGACTTTTGATAGGTGGGTGAAACCATCTACTGAGCATTAGTTTAAGATTTTTAAGTGGTATTTCCTTTAGAGATACTTTAAGTCTCATTAGATATTACATTCAAATATATAGATATATTTAAACCATTAGTATCTATATGCTCTTCAGTTTGAAGATAAGAGCTTTGCTTTGAGGACTTTGCCTCAATTTCAAGAGAGCTTTTGGGTGAAGTTTGGCTCTGTGGTCTAATACCACCAGTTATCTACCCAGAGAGGTTGGATGAGGAACTGTTTTAATTTTCCGCTTAACTTTTTTTGTTCTCTTGGGTTTACAAAGAGTCAGATTTAGAGAATTCAGGTCTGATGAACTCAGGACTCGACTCCACTCTATGACGCTTGTGTTTCTATCTTGATCCTTTTTAGTGGAACCTATCATCACACTAGGGGCAGAGCACTTACTCGCACGCTTGGCAAGAAAATGCGCATTCTTGTTTAAATAGAAACACACACACATAGGAATAAGAATTTTAGTTCCTCACATTCATCGCAGATTCTGAGGCGCTTGTGTTGGGAAAATTTGACTTTTGCGCCACTGCTCCTTGCTCCACGAGAGAGCAAGTGTTCTTCGTAGTCGCATTGTGAGCACAGAAAAATCTCACAATCTAAGCAAAAAATGTAGTTTAAAGTATAATTTAGCATCGGACATAGGCTTTAGCTATGTCCTGGGTGCATACTTGACACAGAGCCGAATAGTTCATTCTTAATTATCTCACACTCATTAAATATACAGGCATGAAAATTTTAAAGATTCATTATTGATGATTTCATAATTAATATCGCTTGTCAAAAAGATTATAATTTATGAATAAAAGGTGCACTAGTGCACTTAGTATGGAATATTTAAATTATTTCTTAATAAGAGTTGGCCTCATAAATTATATGCTCCCTACTTTAATGATTCAATCCAAAATTAGCTATATCTCATAAATATCTCATCAATTAATGTTCCTTGTTTATCAATTAAATAAGAATTTAGAAGCTGAATCTTTTTTTACTAACGATTAGATAAACTAGTTAGATGCTCATAGCAGATATATGTGCACTCCTATTTTTATTCAAACACAAAAAGAAATAAAGCTGAAGTAGAAACTTTTGAATTTCGTGAATTTAATCAATTGCATGTATGTTCATAAATATAGATTTTTAATGTTAAAGAAAACTTAAATCTACAAGAAACATAGTCTGGGCCATTTATTAAGTGGCTTAGTAATTTCAGTAAGGAAACCTAAATATATGGATGAATCTCTTATAGCTTTGATGCTATTCCTGTAAAATATCTGTTACGATAGCTCCAAAATTTAAGAATACTACTTTGATCTCTTGAATTATCGGCAGCTTGGCGAAGTATTCATCACCCTGCATCTCCTCTTCCAACATTTACTACTGCTAAAGCCTCTTTTCAATATAGTTTTTACCTACTCGCAATTTGATATTGTTACCAGTTACCAACTCTCCCTCTTCAAAGAAATATCCTTAGTATGAGAATTAAATGTTAATCAAAGGAGTGCTGTTCAGATTGATTTAAGCGATTAGATTGAGAGTCAGGCTCAGATACTGAGTTTGCAAGTTAATTATTCTCAGTCATATCCTCTTAAGACATGTTAGTTAATGTTGCATCACCATTCAAACAAGTTAAATATCAAGAGTTACTTCTTAATTCTTGAGAGCTGCCTTGGATCTACTTTCATGAGTATCATTCAGGTGTTGATCTTCAGCTGTCTCTTCTTTTATGCTACCTCCGTGAGTACCGGCCAGGTTGTTATTTACAAACGACTCTGGAGTTATCTGAGTGAATCTAATCATAGATTGCTCGCTCTCCTCCACTTGATACTTCCAATAAAATTCATAAAATTTAAGTTATACTTGTTTCCTTTTAGCCACCTATGCTTTAGGAAAAACTTAGCCAAGTGAGTGAAGAGCTGCATGCCTCTGATCTTCTGAGAAAATTTCATCTCATGTTCGTAGTAAAGAGTCACATCGTATCTCATGTCGGTTCCTGAATGGAGTTCTACTATAAGAGGTGACAAAAGCATAGGGGTCATTGCTAAATCATGCACACAGTGCTTACAATCGATTAGTAACTTTTAATTGATCGAAAAGCGAAAATTTATAAATTTGTTGTTAATGTATGGTGAGATCTGCTTTGACACATGATTAGTCACAGTAAAATGCATTCCTACACTTAGAGCAAGTGTTCGTGTAATAGACGTAAGAGTTGCAGTTATTGCATCGAATAACGATCTTAGGAATGTTTTCTTTCGTAAGACTCAACCCAGTCAGATTTAGTCGATATTCATTAAATCATTACTTCCTTCTTCAGAGCAGTTCCTTATGCAAATAATTTTCATTTATTTCGATAAATAATGACCTAGAGGATTTTGTAAGTTTGGAGGCGACATAATTAAAAGTTAATAAAGCAAAATCAATCTTATCATCGACAAGTCCTATCTATTTCTTTAGTTATAGAGCGTCATTCGTAGTGTCAAACTTCTGGAAGATTATCATAATTAATTACAACTATGAAATAATCTGCTTTCTCTTTATGATGCCGTTGATTATCCCATTATATGATTTAGATTATTATATGTGGAAGATTATCCAGTTGTTCCACATCATCTTAATTTATATCACATGAAGATATATTCTATAATAGACATAATTGAAGGTCGTACTGCAAAATTTATATTTTTCCATAAAATTAGTAAAATTTAAAACTCGTTAAGTGTTGTCTGTAATAGGCTTCATTATAATTAAATAAGTTATGAATTTAAATTGCACAGATTTTGGAACATGTCAATCATTACTTATTCCTCAACATTTACAAAGTAGATCAGTTCCGTACATCTTCAAAAACTCGTTTCAATATATTATTATTGTCTGTAATTCTTGATAATAAGTGAAGGAATTTTGATAAAGCCCTAGCTCCTTTCTCTTAAATTTATTTGATTATTCCTTCATAAATCTCTTGTAAGTTTAGATCAATATTATAAGAACAAAAATTCCACATCTCTTAATACTCTTGATCCACCACATTGCTTATCTCCTCCATTGCTAATTTCTTTATTTGTATTTTGCCTTTGGAAAGTTTAATTTAAATTTGTTTTCATCTTTAATTTCAATATTACTCCACCAATTACTATTGCAGATCTCTAAATCTCTTTATTTTAAATTCATAATATTTTTTCTAAGAAGTATTTATCAATAAGACTTAAACTCCTCAAAATTGGTGGTCAATGCTAGGAGGGAGGAATCATATTGACTTAGAATATAGTTTGGTTTGCCTTGAACACCATCTCGTTAAATATTTCGTAGTCCTCATTTAAGTATAGCCAAGTTCCATTTGTGCTAGGCTTGTTATGGAATCCATCTATCAACACCCATGCTCCGGTCTCGCTGCATTTAATATGAGCCTGCGTCTTAGACAGCAGCTTATCGTCAATCCGGATATCGCAGTTAGGTGTGCGTCCAATAATGATCTCCTATCCCTCGTTTTTGAAATAACTATAGAGAATCAATAACTTTGTTGAGAAGTAAAGATATACTTACAAGATCTCTCCGGAGGATGGACCACCAAAAATCTTAAGCTTTAGCCTGTGTGCTTCAACATGTGCATTATAGCTGTCATAGTCATCACCCTAGTCTTTTAGCAAATTCACTACAATATGGGCCTCTCCCACGTTAATTATCATATTATCTTTCAAAATCTAAAGAAGAATCAGTAAGTACTCTTAACTTACAGTTGGCGTTTCTTGCTTCACAAAGACTCCATGTCCTATTCCCAGATCTTTGATGAAGTATCTTAGCTGATCTGCATCAAACTTAATTTGAAAGTGTCTGCCCCTTTGCTGTTCGGCTGTTTGTGGGTTCTTGCTCGGAATTACAAAATCATTCACTACTTGCTTCTACAAAGAGGTTTTAATTTTTTTGAGTTGGATGCAATTTAGCATTAGATGACTTACTGGTTTAGTTGTAGTTTCTGCGTTAGGATCATGCGTTCCTTTCTTGACACTCTTCTTCCTTCCAAAATAAACGACTCCATCGATTATTCCTCTTAGAGAAGGATGGCTTTGGATTCCTAGAGCGTTTATCTCTATTTTCATGCCTTTTTGAAGCGTGGCAGAGCTCACAACCTATAGAAATTATGATTGGGTCAAACATTTCCAATTATTGTTATTCAAATTTTTTGATACTTTATTTTTGCTTCAACAATAATAGTAAATTACTTACAGTTAATTCGAGCTTTGGGATTTGAGGAGCCAGCTTGATAAGTCTATTTTTGAGTTCAATATCCTAGCCTTCGAAAGCATTTTTGATCTGCTGTCTCTTATTTTTATCAGTGAGGACATCAATGCTCTCATTTGGGTCATTTCCAGCTGCATTTGAATTTTTATTATTCTTGTGTACAGCTGTGGTGCGGGAGTTTTGCTTGAAGAGTGCGGCCTCATCATTTAGATTGTTATTGTGATTTCTTTTGTTTACCTCTGTCATGTTCTCAACATTGTTATCATAGTTACAAAGGTTGTTGTTGCAGCACAGCTTCTATAACAAAAGATTTAGTAATGCTCCAAGTTAAGAATATATCCATGCTTAAGAACATGATTTTGGAGAAATAAATGCTTCTCTTTATAAGTTTAAAGCAAAGTTCAGAGATTGTAATTGACAACAACAAGATTATAGTAGGAAATTTATTTAAAATCAGTGATTGATTAAAATAATAAATGGAGAGTTGCAACTTCGTGTCAGTTTAAATCGCAGATTCACCCCCTTATCTGTAGCTTGCTCGATAGTTTATTAAAAATAATATAATCTTCTTTAATCATCTTCAGAGCTCTTCTCAGCAGCTAGATATGACTCACGCATTCCTCGTCATCTTCATCATAATCTTCATTTAAACTTGTGTCGCGTATAAATCTTTACTGAGTGCTCCCATAAAAAAGTTACAAGGATCAAAAGTTCTTAAAATTTGATGCTGAATCGAATCAAATAAGAATTATTTAAATTGGACACACTTCAACTGCCACTGATTTATTCTATTTTAATTTAATATCAAATTTATTTGTCTTTTTTAATTATATGCTCAGTTATAGTAGCAATTATACTTTAGTAAGATAAATGGCCTTAGAAAAGTTAACCTCATTCTGCAGAATATCGAACTAAGCAGATTGATTTCCCACATTTATCTTATGAATATCCAGGTTCAAACGCGTTTACTTACCGAGAGATTGGAATTTTGCTAACCCATTTTTAAATTATAAATTAACAATAAATAAAAGCATTCAAGAAAGAATACCTCTATTTATATCAATTAAAATTTATCTCTAATCTTTTTTAATTTTCCATCAAACTACCTATGATTGAAACACTACCTATCGCATTATCATAAGTAGAGATAGGAAGAATGAAAATTAACTAGGTATTCTTCTTATAGAAGGAAACGATAAGCATATTTTATTCATAGATTATTGATAGATCATACTTTCGTAATTGCTCTGCCAGAGGCATTTAAACTCATTATCAGATACCAGACTCGCCAACTTGATAATAACATTAAGGACACAAGTGCTTTACATTATAGCATCTCTTAATGCAAAAGGGCACACAGCAAAGAGGATAGCAAGCAAAGAAGCAGAAAACAATGCAAGCACACCACTGATTACCAGTGCATTCATACTTCAGCTTAGTTCTTTATTCTTTGTCAGTTTTACATTAAGGACACTTGAATTGCATAGGGACTCGTTTCCCGTAAACTCGCGGTAGGCGAACAAATTTTCTTTGCTTCTCAGCTATTAAGAATTCTGTAAACTTTCCACTCTCTTTCGCCAAGTTATGATGAATAAATCCGATATAATAAAATTAAAAGTTCTTCTTACTAGATGATGCATTAAAAGATAAAGTGAATAATAATTGGTTAATTGCGTTGTTATTAGTATTTTCTTGATGTTCAATGGCTATGTGATTTTTATAAGCTTGCTGTAGGGGTTGCGTCTCTCCAATGATGAGAGTCTTAGGTTTTTGAAAGTTATAAGGGACATTACTCTCGTTATCTAAGGCTTTCTTTTCTTCCTCTATCTCCATGTCTAGTGAGCCATCAAGGTTCTTCCTCTCCTCTTTGGATCGGTTTGCATCTTCAAAATGTAAAAGCACACAATATCCTTACTTTAGCTCTAAGAGGTATTTAGTATCTTGCTCTGAGAATTATGGTTGGGATGAGCATGGCGGGGACTGCCCTCTGTTACTATATTTTTATTGTTTGTAATTAAAGGGAATTAAAGGGCCCCCGGCATAAATAAGATAGGCCGTGACGTCAATGATATTGCTGTGACGCACTTATCTGACGCACACAAACCTACCAGCCGAATAGGGATATTAAACACGTGGCACCCCCGCCACCTCACATTCTGAGCAGAAGCCCCAGGCTTCTGCAGACCATCCAAAAAACCTAAAAGGAGAAAAAAATCCGGTAGCTTCGGACCGAGAGCAAGTCGCTGCTCCGTAGCGTCTGGCTTCGCTGTTCAGCTGCATGACTGAGTGTTTACCCATAGATCTCGTCCCTCCACGCCTACAAGGATTAGGAGGGTGAGTGGGAACCACTCACCTTTGATTATCTCTCCAGTGAGCAGCTCAACCACCTTCCCCAGGGCTTCGGCTGCCATTATCCCTTGCCTCTTTTAAGCACTCACCCACCAGCCAATGGATTATCAAACCAGAAAGCCTTCAGGGAAAGGGCGACCGGTGCCTAGTGCCGGTCGTGTGCGTCCTGAATTTTAACTTTCTAATTTAATACTTTTTTTATTGTTTGAATGATTAATTTTGTTGTTGCTTTCGTTTTCTTCCATCATTTTATAATTATTGTTTTAATTATCTCTCTTTAAATCAAAGATTAAAATCTAAGGTCTTACACTAAAATATGGCTTGTGGTAATCTGGAGAGTGCTAACTCGTAACAAAAGTTTATTAGAGGCATTGCAAGATTTATTAAATTAATTTTATTTAGATAGAAAAAAATTAAGACTGGCTGAAACCTTAGCGAACTGGAAAAGGAAAAATATTTCATTTTTTGAAAAGTAAAATGAGGTAGGAAAATGTTTAATGAATAGTTTCTATTCGGATTGAATTAACTACAGAGAGAAGCTTGAAAATCTTATAAGGAAATCGTTTTGTACCAATTCCCTATTCATTTAAGCAATTAAAAGTATATAGGATTTAAATGCTTAATTATCTCTCTGCTGTGAATGACTTTTATGATGAGTTATCATATTTCTAATTTACTTGACTTATTAAAGTGGAGCGTTATGAAATTAAATTAAAATGTCCATTGAAGGACCTCTCTTCAGTTATCCTATCCATCTCGTCGTCTTCCTGTTATCGTTGATTGTAATCAAGCAGATCTCCTTGTACTTTATTGTGTGAGTTAATATTCAGATGAGTATTGTTTAAAGTTTCCTTCTATTAGGTAAAGTTTTCAGCTGTAAGAATAGCTGGAGTTTGCTAACTTGAATCATTTTGGTAATTAAATGAAAGAAAGACCCATTATAAACAGGTACTTGTGAGGAGAAATAATAGAAGACTTGTGCTTGATTTTAACTACATGAGTTTATAAAACCAATTTATTCTTTCTCCTTTCACTAGCTCCTCCATCATGGGAAACTACCTCCTCATTTTGATTGATGTGATGCGAATGAGGCCTTCCTCCATTTCTCTAGTTAAGTTTAAGCTCTTCCTCTCTCTGCTAGAGAATAGTCAAATCACTCTTGTTCAGAAGTTTCTAGTGGTCTTCCTCCTCACCTTCTCCAAAAAACCCATCTCTCCTACTTCTGTCATCAATCAAATGCATCAAAAGTGCAACAATTAAATATCATTTAGGAATGATGAATGTTCTCTGACTCTTAGGCATCGAAAACTTAGGCAGACACATCAAGTGAAGGATGAATAACGCTCGGACTGTGTAGCACAGGCATGCTACTTTCAAATTTTTAACGATTGCTGTACCCTCTTTGATAAGGAGACTACTAATTAGCCACGTTAATCTTTTAATGGCCCTAATCATGCTTGTTGTCATCTAATGAGCTCCAATTATTTTGCTTTGCTCTAAAAAACTGAGAATAAAATACACTTTCCAAGGATTTATTGCTTCTTTATGTATAATTAAAAATCACGTTTGAGGATTTCTTTCTTTAGAAAAATACTTACTCTTCCATCTTATAAATCTACTTTCAATTGCGATATTTTGCTTTTGTTTCCTCCTGGAATATCAAATTTTAAAACTTAAATTTTTCAATGAATTATAATTATCTAAATATAGCCTAAATCGGCTGAATTTTATTATCTTATTATGCTCTTATTTATTTGAGAATAACAGGGAGAGAATTAACTTGTTCAATAAATAATTGAAAGAGAAATGAAGTCACTAGACTTATTTAGGAAGATGCCTAAGGATTTAACTGAAGGAACTTATCAATTTATTTTATTAATTTGAATTTAAAAAACGAACTTACTGCGGTGCTGTGGGTAAGCTAGAAGCCTCTGTTTATTGATTATAGTGTCCCTTGTGTGCACAGGATTTCTCGTTTTGCTTTGTGGCACAGAATTCATGAAGTTTCTTACAGTAGAAACTAAACTACTCATACACACAAACACACATATTCCATTCATGACTAAGATAATCGATTTGAATGTTAGGTTTAAGTCTTACATGCTAGTAGATGGAAGTCACCACGATGATAGATTGAATATAAATGTGGACATCACCTTCCCATACATGCCTTGCGAGCTTCTTTCACTTGACGTCATGGATGTCATGGGTACTCACATTCAAGATATTGGGGGATCACTTTTCAAGCGAAGACTCACAGATAAAGGGGAATTCATCTCAGAAACAAGCATGCTTGATTATGTACAAGACAGGTCTGAGCTACTCAGAAAGGTAAAGGATGAACGAAATCAAAATCAAGGATGCCAACTCAAAGGCTTCTTCAGTATCAATAGAGTCCCAGGAAATTTAAATAGCTGAAATAATATCATCTATGAAAAAGACATGAGTATATTCATATATGGCTGATTAAATTTCCACATAAGCACTCATGCACATAGCGACTTACTTATAAACCTCGAGCAATAAGGGCTTACATTTGACTTCAGTCATAGAATTGATCACGTGTCATTCGGCAAGTAACAAGACTTCGACTAAATAAAGGCTTAGTATTTCTCGAAAGGAGCGACCTATGGAGAACTAAATCCCCTTGATGGTTTGGAATTCAAGCCTCGCCTTGATAAAGACTAAAGACCTATGGAATTAAGTACCTTCTTCTACATGGACGCTGTATTAACAGAATACTAGGACATTTCAGGCAATAAACTCTCTATGTATCAACTCACTGCAACAAAGAAATCAGAATCGAACACTTAAGTTTATTTAAAGTGAAGTTATTTTTATATTGCCCATATATCTTAATTAATTGAGTGTCCAATCAATTAACCTTTAGTTATGCTCTCTCTCCAATCAAGGTTATCTTTACTCAATAGACAGAGAATGTGATAGACTTCTTGACTTATATCTGTGCTATTGTTGGAGGCATCTTCACAGTTGCGAGTGTCATAGATGCTTTAATTCACAGATCTGTTGCCATCTTATTCAAGCAGAGGATTGGGAAATTAAGTTGAGCTATCTCATTCCATAATAGACTTTAATAGTTTGAAATGAAGTTGATTAACATCCTTAGTCTTAATATTTATATTTACATATTTAAACAATTTAAGCATTTTAATGAACACTTTCTAAATTCTTGAGCAGCAGTCACTCATTCAACCGGCTTTATAATCAGCTATGTCCAATCTAGAGGGAGGTGTTGCGCCTTCTCCTTATGGTTCTTCTAGTATTTTAAATCAAACTCTTTCATCTCTATAAAATGCATTCACTTTTAAGGTGAATAAAATGCACAGCAGATGTATGTCTAAGGTGATCAAGACAAAAAACCTCACTCAAATATTATTGTCCCCAGTGGAGTGGGTGAGTAGGTAGCTACTGATGCTTCAAACGGAGGAAGCAGTATTTTTCCATCTTAATAATCTATAATCCCTAGTTTTCCTAATAACTAAGCCTCCTCTGTTTAGGCTCAGTAGCCTCCACTCACGCCCATTAAAGCTAGTAGTGATCCATAGTAGACAATAGTATAGTAGAATTAAGCAGCCTAGGGAGGTAGTGGCGCCTATTATAATTAAAACAATCATACTTATTCATCATTTCCAGCAACTAATCTCGCGCCAGCCAACTAGCCTCAATCGTATTCTAATAACTATATGTATTCTCACTAGCAGCAACAACAGTATTAAGCAAACCCCTACTATTAGTAAACTTACAAAGTATTATTAAAGATATATATTAATTTAACTTAGGGCTACTATGGAGATCCTCAAACTAGTTATTGGAACCAGTCAACCTATCAGTATAATGCTCCTTACCAGCAAGCTTTTCAGCAGTACCCAGCTTACGGCGGCTCTCAAGTGACTTCTTAGGCCTATTATCAAGCAAGTGGTGTTCCTTACGCCTCTTCTCTCAACCAAACAAGTTTCGTTTCATTGTGATAGATTTGAATAAGTTAGATTTCTTAGTATGCCTCTCAGACTTCTCATTAGATACCGCAAGCAGCTTTCGCGTCTTCAGATCCCTCGACTTCGCAAATGCTCATGGCTTCTTAATCAGCGAATTCTTCTTCCTCAACAAACTAATGTTGCATAATTTTATGAACAAAGCCTTCATTGACTGGCTAATTATAATATTTTTTATAAATGGCGGAATTGAGCAGATAAACTTAGACAGTATGCAGAATGTAGATGAAAATGATAAAACTCACAATTTAGCTTTTAAATACTCCTCTAATTCTACCACTTAAGCATCAGCCACTTCACCGTAGGAACAGCAGAGACCGCAGTCAGGATGGGGTAATCCACTCAGCAAGGAGCAAGTTGACACCTTCATGCACTAATATATGCCTTGGCATAAGAAATTCACCTCCTCAAATTTTATTAAGTCGCTGCTTTCCACCTCTTTATCAGGTAATTTTTCATTAATATTCCAGAATGAGATTACTTTAAAATAATCTTGCAATATATGTGCAGACTTAAATTTCACATGAGTTGATTTTTGTATATATGCAATAGTTATAATTTAATTTGTAGAAGTAAGTAGCAAAAACCCCAGTGCACAAGTAGCAATGAAACTCAGCGTAAAGTGTCCCGACAAGTTATCCACCTATATTGAAAAAGCATTCCAAAAGTGCGTAAGTCAGAGCGAAAGAGATTTCATGGATGGCGCTCTCAAGCGCATCTGCAATTCCGCAAAAGATAGAGGCTCCCTCCTCTCAAAAGACTGGGATTCCATGCAACTACCAAGTCTTCCTCGTGAAGGTAAGTATAAAACCAACACATATATTAGACTGGGAGATTAAAGAATCTCAATTTTTGGTCAGCTTAAAATTTGTTAGACTCACTGTATAATCACAGTCTTGCTCTTAATCTAATTAGGAGATACCTTTAAACTAATTTAGCTTTTATTTAATTTATGAAGGAGCCATTTTTGATAATTATATTGGAAATTAAACTAAATTTATTAGGTCCTAATTACTAGATAATAAACGCCAGACTTGAGAACTCAGATGTAAATTTGCAAACTTCTACTTCTTCCCTCAACCAAATATAGTTGTAGCATCACCTTTCTCTTTCTTCCTCCTCTTCTACCTCTCTTCAAAAACCCCCTTTGTCTTTTTCTTCCTTCAACCAAAACAGCAACGTTTCCTCATCTTTAAATCTTTTGAATTCTCTCGTTCAGACCTCTTAACAGCTCAAACTCTCCAATTAAGAATATATTTATCATATAAAAGCTACAATTATTGTTGAGAGAATTTTAAATCCAATTAGTAGAAGCTTAACTAGACGAATTCTCTACCCACCAAATCTTTGAATCAACTTATTGGAGATTCTAAAACCTCTCCTTTTAGTGTAAATAAGCAGCCTTTACTCTCAAACATTATATTTCGTTTATTAGATGCTTGGAAATATTTAAACAAGTAAATCAACAGCCTTGGAAAGGGCCCACTCAATCTTGAAGAAAATGTCACTGAGGAGGAACTGCGCAAGAGAAGGCAGAGACTTGAAAAGTTCAACTCTCAAATGTCTGCTCCAAATATGGCTACTCCCTCCACTACGCCCAATTAATTCAACATACATACATGAAATGTATTAGAGTAAATTTTGTGAATGGAAAGCTGAATCTCATGACTTAGAAGACTAATTCTCAGATGAGCTAAAAGCATGGGCCACTTGTATCACAGTTTTCAAACCTCGACTACGATAACGGAGATTTGGACAGCCTTACAGATCACAAAGCAATCAAAGTAAGAAGATTAAATTTACAACCTTCAATCAAGTACTATAAACTATTCCAGTGAGCATTTTGGTTCATTTTCATCACCTGATAGTTCATTCTAAATCTTTTTTAGGGTACATGTCAGCGAATCGAAAAATCGTACTTTAGACTCACATCTGCTCCTGACCCAAGTGAGGTGCGACCTGAGGATGTGCTGAAGAAGTCGTTGAAACATGTGCTAGGAAAGTGGAAGTACAAATAGGCGGATTACAAATGGGTCGATGACCAATTCAGATCCATCAGGCAGGACCTGACCATCCAAAGGCTAAATAATTAGCTTTGTGTCAAGGTAAGCATGAGGTTCTCTCCTCTTAGAGCAAACATGAGAAGCTTTAAGTAGCCAATATATCTCATAATTAAGTTCCATCCTAGAAATCTTGTTATCATTTTCTATAATTCTCTCATCTTAAATCGAAAGGTGATGAGATTGCTTTGAAAATACTTCTCTTGACCATCCTATTTATTAAGATGGGAAAAATAGTTTTAACAAATCTATGTTTAGGTTTACGAAGCCCACGCTAGAATAGCTCTAGAATCTGCGGATTTAGATCAATTCAATAAATGCTAGACTCAGCTCCACTATTTGTATCATCAGAAGCTGGAAGGTCACAGAATTGTAAGTGAAAAGTTAATTTAAGGAGAGAAATTTCTTCAATTTATGGGGGAAGGGACTTGGTTGAGAATCTTAATAATTTATTATTAAATATCCGCCAGCCAGCTACCCTTCTTTAAGCTATAACTAGAGTAACTCAAATGTTAAATGAGCCATAATCTAGGGCTTTACAAACTACCAAAATATAAATTAGGTCTCTAATACATTATCTATAGGAGTTCTTGGCATACAAAATTCTCTATCAAGTTTTTTGCGAAATGGAAGTAATTTATTTTATAAGTTAAATCTATGCATATCAAGTATTTTATTTGTATTAAGGTAATTTTGGAATGTATTTTATTTTAGAGAATATATTTATCATTAACGCTATTTTATTGTAAGTAAGTGCAGTGAAATCGGATAAGAATAATTTTAAGAATATTATGATGGAAACCTATTTTCTGTCTCTGCAGAGAAACCCAATTATAACTGAAGCTAATCTAATTTTAGGGAGAAGTTTTAAGAATGCTCAAGACTCTTAGCTTTGAAGAGAAAATGTGCGAACCCATTCAGCATGCTACTTAATAAATAAAATACTAAAAAGGAAAAGTAAAAATGCTTTGAAAGTGCGTGAAGCCATCGCCTCTGGAAACTTCGGCAGATTTTTCAAGTTATATAGGGTTGCCCCTAATATGGGCGGATACTTAATGGATGTATTCATAGAAAGATACTTTAAATTTAGAGTTAGTATCTCTTTATCACGCATCTATTATAAATTGAATACAGGGTGATGAGTTTGCAAAAATTAGGGCTCGCCTACAACGCTTCTAATTTAGAGATGGGCTATTTGTCTATTCTGTTAGCTTTCGATGACTAGAAGCAGTGTGAGGCTTTCCTAATCGGCCTAGGTATGTTTATAACTTGGTTTTTCCATCCCTTCTCATCAATTCAAAGATATTCTAACTGTAAATAAGAATTGTATTTATGAAGTTCTCATTTCTTTTGAATAGGTTGTAAGATAGCGCCGCTTCAGGACCAGAAAAAGTATCTGATCTGCAGAGATAGTCTTCCAGCCATCAAGAAGGCTCCCCTCAAGGTCAAAATATGTGTGAAGTGATTGCAGATTGTTCTCTCTATTCAATGATGCAAGTTATATACTCTCTCTATATCTCTAATCCTTATTTTCTCTAAGTCAAATTATTCAATAAGATATATTAAATTGGATATATATGTTATCTAAGTATTAACTAAACTTTGTATTTGAAGTGATTTAGCCTTTGCAGTCCCTAGTTATTTAAATTTAAACCTCCCCTCTCTTGTCCATATTTTCCCAACTAGTATAAAATAGTTGCTTTTGAATAATCTAACTACCTCAAGACATGTATATATCTTTAACTTTTTAAAGCGATCTTTTAATTTTATCGAAGTCATTTCAAATTTGACATTCCTTCAAAACTAAGATATAAAATTTGCCCTTTCAGCTATGTTTATTTAACTTATGATGCTTAAAAAGAGTTAAGTTTGATCATAGTAGTATTCTAAAAATAAGTTGGCCATTTATTTAACAGCCGCAGCCTACTGAAATTATAAGATAATCCACTACTCAATTTAATCGACTCTCAATTATATACTGCTGCACTTTATTATAATTATTCTTAAAAATCTATATTATCCTCTCACCACTTAAAATGATTAAGCGCAAGAATATTTACACTCATTTATCATAGGAAATAATTAAGGAATTGAAGAGAGAGTTATTAAAAACCGAATCTCAACAAGCGAAAGGTATTGTAATTACTTATAATAGAAACTACTGGTATAAAGTGAAGATAAGTAAAATAGTTTAAAAATGGAAGAACCACAAACTACCTAAACTTATAAGCCAAATTAAATAACCAGGCACCATACTATCTCCCCATACAGTTTGACACAACCAAACATTTATTTTAATTTAAAGCTTATTTCAATTATTGCAAACTCTCTGGAAGCGAAAAGACACACCTCTAACGTCTCTTTCCTAAATTCTGAGGAAGAATAAGTCTTTAAATAAAAGCAAGGGAATTTTCAGGCTCCTAAAAATTAGTAATAACAGCTTTATAATGGGGACTAGATTTCTCATTAGAATGGTCTATTGCAGAGAAGAACTATGACGTATGGAATTTCTGCTTTTCCTGGATCTAACGCTTCTGAATAAAATTAGAGTTTGGAGCAAGGGTAAGGAGGCGGCAGGTAATTCTTCTAAATAGACCCTTTGAAGAGAATAAGCAGTAACTAGCAAGAAATCAACCCTAATTAATATAGATTATCTTGTTTTCTTATAATTAAGCTCTGCTTTAGAAGATGATATTTACAAACATAGTTTATATTTTTCTATTAAATGAACACCCTTAAGCTTCCTAAAGAAAGTTAGTAACCCCAAAAGAGTCCTGGCTAAATGTCTCCATAAAGATAGCACGAGGATCATTAAATTCTTCACAAAGCGATAAGAAGAATTTTAATTAATCTGATTAATGTTTCATCATGATAAATTTCAGTTGGCTTGCCATCACATTAGCAACTGGAGGTATAAACCTTTCTTGGTTAGTATATCTAAACACCAAATAAACAAGATAAATAGGTAATGCTGCAAAGCTTCATCCACAAGTTTTAGCAAAATTATATTCATTTTATTCAAGAACTAATTAAAATGGGAATATAACCCAAAATTATAGAATAAAGGAATATAAAAGCTCAGTATAGTTTTTATGTTAGACCTTTATAAATAGCAGTTTAATTTGTATGAATGTGACACCTGCACATCACTAAATGCTAGACCAATTTATCTAGCACCATTCCCAAATGAATCCTAATACCTCTAATCTGAATACTCTGAAGCAGCAACTCTAAGGATCTGAAAAGCTAATGAGTCATAGAGGCAGCTTTAGGAATGTGCCTCCATAGGGTTCATTAACTAATTCTAATGACGACGGGGGAAGTCCAGGCATCTATGATATAGAAGCTTATCTTAATCAGAAAAAGAATAATAGGGACTTATCTACTTATTTTAGCATTCTATTTAAAGAACAAAGAAAATGCAAAACTAAAGGAGTTGCAGAGTAGTATATTCCTCAAAGTCAAATAGAAGCTTGTAGAAATTCAAAGCAAGAAAGAGGAACTCAAATACAATCAATCATTTTAGTATTGCTTTAGAACTAGAAATGTATTAGAAGAAATTGAAAGGGTAAGGGTATAGTGAAGAGGATTTCGCTCAAGCTATTTTTTCTACAAACGAGGGAGGAGGCAAATTTAATTCTACCAAAATAGGCATTAAAGTTAGCAAGCAAATAGATATACTTTATAGAGTATTAATCTTAGTTTATAAACAGAAACTGGTGGGTATAGTGGTTAAGGAATGGTGAATCTTGGTAGTTAAAAATAGCCTTTGCAAGTAGTGAGTCCTATTTAACCGCAGACTAGAGGTTCAATGGCAGACACTGTTAGTGATAACCTGCTTGCGAAGCTAAAATGAAACAAAATGACAAGGAAAGATTCTCAGGGGTACAGGTCTATACAGCAAGAAAAGAATGACCTCATGGCTACTCTTAAATAGAATTTCAAATTCATTGAGGGGTTCAACAATCAAAGAGGTAAAATGTCTTATTTTGATATTTTAATTCAACTTTAAATGAATAACAAACCAATAAGGGATGAGAAGGGATTGCTTATAAACAAAGACTGGAGAGTAGAAAGTAACATAGAGAAGAAGATAATCAAGCCCACGCAAACAGTAACGAATTGATTTTTTGTATAGGAAGGATATATTTAAGCAAATATAATTGCCTTAGCACAGTTGAGAAACTCAAAAATGAAAATCAAAGTTTCTAAAGTTATCTAGATAAAGTCAAGCACCTATAGCATTCCAAGGGAGATTTAAGCTCTTAAGATGATGTGCTTTATAACTTAATTTTTAAAGAAATGATTCAGATGAAAATAACACAACTGGAAGGAAAACTAATAGGGTGAAGACTGGAAGGAATTTTAAATTTGGAGATGCCACTGAATCTAACTTGAACAAGATCAAATTTAATATTGGAAGGTACAACAAGAGACAAGAAAATTAATCGATATCAAATTCGGGACAATTAATTCTAAAGAATTAGGAATCTATAGATACTAAGGATGATCAATAGTTAGACTTTGAAAAAAGTTAGTTCTCAATCTTCCAAAGAGGTGGTCAAACAGCTAAAAATTCACCTCGAAGCACATAGTTTTTAGATAGACACAAACTGATTAACAGATTAATAATTTACCAGACTATATTAAGTATTAACTTAAAAGATAGTTGAATCAGTCTATTGTAATTTAGCCAAAGAGCAAAAACTCTGCTTTAGTAGTGTGGATAAGCGGATTTGGGCGGGTTAGATCTCTGTACGAGAATATTTCATCAAAGGAAACTTCAAAGCATCGAGATTTACAGTTAGTTTTTTACATATCATTTGATATAATTAGATGATGGGTCAGATGGAACTCCATCCAAACTGACTGGATTACAGTAGATCAACATCATCAGCCCATCTTCTGTCATTTACGAGCGCACAAGAAAGCAATCAGATGAGGATACCTTCAATGGAAAAATTAAAGGCTTCTAAAATACTCTTAATGAAAGATCCAAGCAGCTAGATACCTAGATTTAACAGTGCAAGGATATTCTCTCAAAATCAATGGTATCTCCCAAAGTCTTGAATAAGCTGGGAAAGCTATCTTAGTCTAAGAAAAGAAGAGAAAAAGAAAAGTTAAGCGCTGCTTCATTCTTTGAGACCTCTACTTTTACTGTTATATTTTTAGAGTTTTAGAATTTACTTTAGAGTAAAAGTGTGAGCTATACATTAAAGACTTCAAAAAGTACTTAGTGAACAACAAATCTCTGAGAGATAGTATAAATTGGAGAGAAAAATCCAAGAGTGGACATACCCCTAAAAGCACCAAGAGGCATTTTAAATCTAAGAAAAATAGCTAAGGGACCTAATTTTATTATAAGCAGCTGACTGTTCCTGAGTTCCCATAGCTGAGTATAGGTAGTTAATTCAACTAAACTTTGGATGGATAAGATTTTAGAAGAGTGGAGAATGGTGGCTATAAATTCAACATTTATACACTGTGAAAATTTATCTTAAATTTGATGATGATGGATCTGTAATTAAAGGAGGGCAAGAAGATCAATATTTTTCAGAGCAGGAAACTGAATCCATTGAATAACCACATAAATAGCCAATCCTGAATTTCAAGTCTATCTAAAACTACCAGCCTCAGTAAATAGGAGAGGCCTTCAATACTTTTAGCCCTCAGAATATGTCCCAAACTTTCCAGAAAATAAATCTGAATAGGAAAAAGAAATCTAAGAAGAGAAGAAATATCAATAAACTTAAGCCATTTCTATGATATTCAATTTACAGTGAAGCAATTTTATCTCATAAGACGGGGTATTTACCAGGTCTAAAGGATCTAAAGATTTTGAATGATTTATAAACTTTAATCTTATGACAGAAATTTGGGACTATCAGGAGGTAAGAAGATGTAGAGCAAATTGACTGGAAGCATAGCTAGTACCAATATGAATAGTACTATCGAGTAATTTAGAAATCAGATAAGACCACAAGCTGCCTAAGCCTAACTTTATTCTTAACAATCATTGTAAATTATATGAGATAATTATCATCCAGACAGGATCAGCATACAAACTACCAGGCTTAAAGAAACTAAGCAAGCGTCGAAGCAATAGAAGATACTTTCTTACTTTCTTAATTAGCTCCAATCTCAGATTACTAGTCTGTAACTAATTCAGTCTAAGAATCTCGTGCTTAAGAAAATGAGAGCAAGGCGCATGCGGAGCGTCTCAAAAATTTAAACTCTCGAGAGTATAGCGTTGACAGAGAATCTATCAATCAGTAGATAGAAAGAGATGTTAGCAGTAGATTTGCAAAGTTAGATCCTTCCAACTAAAATTTTGAAAGAATCGCAAGAGAAACATAGTCCAATAGGTTGAAAAGTGTTTAAGGTCACAGATATTCCTAGGGTAACTAGTATCATATTGGCTATTCTCATTGATTATTTTATTGAACTAAAGTAATGGAGGTTCACCTTTTAACGGGTAAAGAAATTCTTCTCAGATGAGCCAGAGACCATATTACCATAAAAAGGGATTAGTATCAAGCCAATTACTTGCAGCTTAAATGAAGGCTGCTAGTGGTGCAAATTTTTCTCAAAAGCATAGCAGCTCCTCAAAAAGACAGAAAGGTTCAAAGAATAAGAAAAATAGTGATAGAAGCAATAGTTAGAATAGAGTCTTATTAGATTATATCCCTAACCAATAGCCTCAATAATTGCTTGAGTTTATTTATAAATTTAAAAGTAGACATAGATTGAGTTTAACATGAATAAGCCCTCACATATTTAACTTAGCCTAATAATTTTATTGACGAGATAAATACCAGGAAATACGAGAATGAGGAAGGGAAATTAACTCTCAAGAGTGAACAATATGCATTTAGATAAAACAGCTAACACTGAAGCTTTATTAAGATTTGCTTTATTTCATCTATAACCAAAGTTAAAACCTTCTAATCAAATCATTACTGAAATTTAAAATTATAAATAAACAATGGAAAGATCAAGTGCATTAAACAAGAATAACTTGCTCAAAATTCCAGACCCTGTAGTGGTTAAGAATGACTCACCTTGCAAAGCTCTATTAGTTTTAGAAGATATTATCTTGGTAGGCTAAGATTCTGGAACAATTTCGATATTCTCAAAATAAAGTCTAGAGAATTTACAATCCCATCAGTTATTTGTAAATGTTTATTTTGTCTGAAGTTAATAAAAAGCCCAGTGCTAAAATTGGAGGCACAAATGCAAGCAATTATCTGCCAATACAAAGATCTCAAAGGAACTATCCACATTTATTATCATTACATTTTCAAAAAGCTATAAGGAGTTTTACTTATTTATTAGCAGCCTACTTAGAGAAATAACTATGAACTTGTAATTGTTAGTAAACTGGAAACTCTTGCAGTCTCATTTACTACATTCTCAAGCTCTTTGATCCTTGGAGAATTGAGGGAGCAGATTTTAATTACTACTCCTGTCCATGATAGAATGCATATCCCTAAGCTATGGCTTTTGAATGAAAATGCGGATGATGTGTAGCTATAAGCTGAAATTAATTATCTATAGTAGAATTATCTAAGAAATTGAAAATAGGAGCATCGTTGACCCTGCTGAAAAAACTAAGAAGCCGTTTGCAAGTCAACTCAATAAAAAGACGGAAGAGGCAAAGGCAACTAATAAAGAGGAGACAAAAAAAGCTTTAAAACCATCAGAGAAAGCTTCAGCAAGTGTAAAGAATACCAAAACAACAGATAAAGATAAAAAGACAAGCACAAAATCTGGAGAAACGAAAAATGCAACAGCTTCAAAATCATAGGAAGAAGCTAAAGCTAAACCAGGTGAGCTACCTCCGAACGGTTAACTAACTTGCTTGTAACTAACTAAGGGGTAAGAATAAAATGAGGCTTTTCTAATTCTTGGATTTGAGTCAGGAGCTATAGGCTGTCACAAGCTTACTTATGATATGACGAAAAAGAAATTCAGTTCCTCTCAAGTTATTTCTTCATAGAAAATGATTTAGGACCCTAATACCTAGCATGTGCTCTCAATTTAATAGCTTTTCTTGAAGCCAACTTAAGAGTAATTCAAAATTCTAGTAGGTTATTACTCAGCTACATTTCAGACGCTAGACTTTATTCTTGGTAGCGATGATATCAGCTATAGAGTCCTTTTTTGTAATTATTTTTTTAATTAAAAAGCTATATGCTTCATAGTTAAAACTTAACGGATTAAAATGCAACTTTTGTTGAAAAGCCCGGAATCGGTTGCATGGATTCTCTAATCATTGGAAGTAAAGCTCTTACTGTTCTGGGAGCTTTTGATCATAGAGTGCGAGTGATTTCTACAAAGACTCTTAAAAAGTTGATTACCTTGAACTTTCACGAAGGAATCGACCATAGTTGTATTTTCATATTAATCGTTAACAGAGTGCATGTAGAGCTTAATAAAAGAAAGCCAACTCAGTCTGATGAAGAGGATAGAGCCAGTTTAGCATCTCGCGCTAGTGATACTCGGTCTATGTCAATTATTGGAAATCGGGATGATACTCTTATTGATGTCTATTCAAATAAAAATAGATATTCAGTTTCCGAAGATTAATACCTCGCTAAGTGGACCCTTAGCGTTTGAGATTGAATTCCAATTAAATTTCATGAGTTTCTATAATTTTCGATGGAGAATATTCTTGAGGGAAATGATTATAAATATTTTTGGATATTTGTGAATTTATATAATTTTGGGATGGTTTTGAGGTTAAGAGATGATTAGAGTCAAGCTAATTGTTTACATTTTATGTCTAGAAGTTCTGTTTTAACGTCTAAGTTTAACTCAGATTCATTTTCCAAGTATAAGTGCAACTCTCTCAGTTCAAATAAATTTATTTTTGGTTGTTCACAGTGAGATTGAGGAGGGATTTGTAAAAGCTATAGAGAGAATAGAATTATAAAATAAGCTTGGGTCTCTCATCATAAGCAGTATGGAAAGCTTGCTCAAGCAACTCAAAGGATTCGTAGTTGAAGGCTCTAGTCTCTGCATCAATCAAATATAGCTTAAAATTAGATTGGCAAGAATAATTTTCAATGTAATTAGACTGATGATAAATCTGGTTTTCTATTTCCTCTAGTGCTTCCAAAATTTCAAGGTTCTTAAAGAAATGAAGCTGATAAGATTAGAATATATCATAAATAATGAGGAGAGATGTTTGCAAGTTGAGAGCAAGAGGATAATCTTTTTCGTTTGATAAATGGTTGAGCTTTTCCCAGACAGCCTTAAAATGGTAACGCTATTTTTCTTCTTGGGTTTCTTACTCCGAGCTTAAATAATTTCTATAAGCATAAAATTTTAATTAAGCCTTGCCTCACAAAGAGATTGAGCTTTGAAGTTCCTGAATTATCTGAATTATTGGTCTTTACTTTGTCATCACTGAAAGCCAGCTTCTAAACTTCCATGAAGTTGAATAGGTAGAGACTGTGCTTATCCATGTGGTCAAAATTGTAAGGGCCATCGTAAATTTCTTGGCAACTTATTTTCTTCTTGCAGAGTTTAACTCTCACCCCTCTTCCAATTTAAAATATACCTTCTTCTTTATAATATAATTTGGAAAGATCTCATGGGGGTGTCCGACAAGTCGATCACATCTTAATCAGCTTCAGTGTGAGAGGTTATGTTCAAAGTCACTAGCTTTCCTTTGTAAGAGGGCTGATAGTAGATTAGGCAAGTTAAAATAATATCCTTATTTATTCAACTATAGTTTTTAAAAGTGAAATCATCAGCTTGAGAAACGCGCACAGCACTTTTATTTGTCTCATATGTTTAAATTTTAGCACAAGATAGCTGCATAATACAGAGAAGGAAACTCAACACCAAAATCATCTTGCTAGGTTATAAAATAAAGCAATGTCGTGAAATAGAACTAGCTCTCATTTAAATAATATTGTTGCTTATTGTTTATGTGTGCATCATTTTAGTTAAGATTAGAACTTATAATTTATCTGCTGCTTTAATCCTGTAATATATTGTCTAAGCAAGCGTAGAGGAATTAATTATTATCTTTCAGTATCCTTAAAATTTAACTCATTGGACACACTCTTCTTTCTTTAAATTTGTATAAGATTTAATGACTAATGACCTAGATAGTTTCAAATTAAGAGGTGAGAGAAAAGTTAATCTTACTTAGATTAAGCCCAGCACTTTTAAAGCATCTACAGAAAGGGAATTATTAGTTTTTACTTAAATTACTGATGAGCTTCTTTTAAGCATTTAAAACCCAATCAGAGAATTTAATTATGTTTCAATTCTTCTCAAGAGATAACTTTTGTTTAAAAGCTTTAAATAACTTTACATAATCTAATGATTATTTTTAATTTATATTCGATATAGTGGATACATTCTTGAAAGGCGAGCAGCAGGAACTTATGGTGATTCTTCCTAACTCCTAATTTATTGAGATAATGAACGGCATATATAAATTACGGCCAATATTTCGTTGCAAATGAGTAATCATTGGCTATTTTACATTTTCAATTAATTATAATTAAATGCAGATTTCATAATCTCTCTTTATTTTATATTAAATTAAAAAAAAGCTCTCGATCTTTTTTTTCTTCTTATTTAATCAAAAATTTTTAAAGAAATTCCTCCAATATTTTATTATATATATTTTTAAAAAAATAGTTAAGTGGAGGTCTTTGCAAAGTAATCGCTCATATTTTTTTTATTCTTCTTCTTCTTCTCAATTTAACCTATAGTAATGATGAGCAAAATTATAATAAATTAAGAAGAAGTATGAACTAAAAGATAGAAGAGCATTTAATTAGTTACTATGAATATTTAGAATAACTTATATAAGAGCTTACATTCTATCTTTTATCTTTATATATTGAAATGGGATATAACTCCAATGAAGAAAAACACCAAATTATAAATAGAGAGCAGGTGGAGGACTTGGTATATGCGGGACGATAGGGCATCTTGAGTTAGTTTTTGGGAGTCGCAAGGCAGAATCGCACTTTGACCTCACAGTTTAACGAGCAGTAGCAAAGAATAGAAAGCCTAAAGTTAGATATCTCTAAGTAGAACTAGAGAATCGCAGAGATGGAGAAAACCATCAATATTTAGCAGGAGAAGATTCAAAGGATTGCGGAGTAGATTCAAAGGCAGGCGGAGTAGATTCAAAGGTAAGAGGAGTAGATTCAAAAGCAATCCCAGGAGATAAGAGAACTAAAGCTTCAAGTTGAAAAGCTTACAAAGTAGATTAGAGAAAAATACACCCACTGTCTCAATTATCATAGGGAGGTCCCACAGTCTAGGTCAAATCCAGGCTCCCCTTTTTCTATTCTCTCAAAGATAAAGAGTAGAAAATCTCAGGGCAACGCTTTTGGATTCTCGTAATCAGGATCAAGAATGGCAAGAAACGTTCGATCTAGTGCGCTAGCAATGCCTTAGTAATCACAATAAGTGTCTGGCAATTTGAGATCTCCACCTTAGAGTAAAAGAAATGCACAAATGGTAGGCAGTTAAGTTACTCTTCAAAGAATTAAAGATCTCCCGCAAACGATTTCCAGAGATTCCCTCTTGAAAACAAAGTTGAAAGTTCGAAGAGCCCCATTGCTATCAGCAATTGTGAATAATGTAGATGAAAGTTCTGAGATAGAATCATATGATGTTGATGGAGAAGAATCAGAACGGTAAGTTGTGAACCATATGATCTGCAATATTTAGAGATATTTCTGAATGCCATTCCATGTTAATATAGCAAGAAAAAAATATCTCGTAAGCCTTTTTCTTAATTCTTAAATATTTCTTTTTAAAAAAAATATATTAAGTTTGGTTTATATGTCAACTGCACTTTTGCAATGACAGCATTTCAAGAGTCCATCCATTTCTCTGTTTTAAATCATTTAAATATTAATCTAATTTTTAATTGAATAATCTCATAAAATTTCATTCAAATTGAACGATTTAAATGAGAAACTTTATAGATTTCTGAAAATTAAAGGAAGAACTAGTTAAGGAATGAAAGTAAATTTAATCCGCTTGTGTAATTGAAGATATATCAATAGTACTTAATAAATTCTATAACATTTGATTTAAGATATTTGCGATGAGAGTGCACATATATTAAAGAATAGAGATGTATTGCTCTTTAATGATTATGACTTTAAAATAAACTAATTTAGCGTACATAATTGATTTCAAAAATTTAAAAGCAGTATTCAAAGGCATTATACATCAATATTTTAAAAAAAGGAGCATATAGAAAATAGGAATTTATTAGATTTAACTCAAGTGTTCGTAAACTTAGAGCTAAAAAATAAAGGAATCTGGTTTAATATATTAAACGTGGCTGTTCTTTCCAAGTTTTCAGAAAACCAGTCTCTGACTGAGTGGACTTAGTAACTCCTGCGAAAGTATCAGCTCACAATCCTGTACTCCAGAAGGTCGAATCCGCTCATTTTAGAGGAGTGCAAACTTATTTCTAATAGTTGGTCAACACTTCCTCCAAGCCGAATTTACTAGATTAAAGGTTTATCATGCATACAATTATTTAATTTTATAATAGAATTTTAAATTTAAGATACATATTTTAATTCAATTTTATAAAAATAGAAGTGAAGGAATTTTATGAATTCTATATAATATAAACTCAAAATATATAGACTTAATTAATTAGTCAATAAAAAGATAATAGAGAGTCAGTGTTAGAGATAGCTGCAGTTTGATTCTCATATCTAATGCTTAGATCTTTTAAAAGTAGATGACACAACTTTCTTGAAAAATCATTTTTGTTTTTAGATAGTGATTATTCATCTTCAAAATCAGTCACTTCTAACTCCTGGCAGGTTTTAAGAAAGAAAACTGAACAAGAAAATTCCGCAGAAAGAAAAAGTTTATTATTCTTTATAAATATTTGATAAATAGGAAGATAATCTATTCCTGAAACATGAAAAATAGATACTTGTCCTTTTCATGATAAATTAAAAGAGAGAACAAACTCACCTAATTTTAATTTAATCTGTTTGGATATAACTCACTTTTCCGTTTCTTGTTGCACTATAAATATAACTTAGAGTGTTATTTTATACCAGTAAAGCCAGTAATTGCTATAATAGGGTTATGATGTTTGTGATACAAAATATCATTCTAATACTTTATCTGCTCTAAAAATTGATTATCTTAATATTCAAAAAAATTAATTGTAGCATTTAATTCTCTCTAATTTTTATTTTAATTATTTTTAAGCTATGTTTAATTTATCCTGCCATAGTATTGCAGATTTAAAATTCAATCCATTTTTAACTTAAATTAAATGGATTCATTCTTCATTTAAATTTACAAAATTATATATATGTTTATTGGGAAAATGATATATAAATTAAAAAGTAATTAGAAAGAAGTCCATCTAATTAAAATTAAAAAGGTAATAGTTAGTGCATGAGGTGTAGGGAGGAATGTGAGCATCATAAATTAATAACTGATTAATTGCATATTATATAAATGATCTTTGAGACGGGGTCTTGGACAGAGTCCATGATTTTCCAGTAGTATGAATCTTTCTCTGCTTTGTCTTTTGGTTTTCTTTAGATTCCATCGGTGTCAACAATTAAATGAACTAATAGTTAATTTATATTAAATCAATAAAATCCAAATTATAATGATATTTATAATTGATAAATAAGTGATACTCGAATGAATTCTTAAATCCAAATTTACTTAAACAAATAATGATTTATCCTATTTCAGTTTCATTTTACTATAAAAATGAAAATATTCACCTTATAAAGTTATAATAGCTAATTAAGCTTGAAAAAAGTTAGTTCTTTATAAATTATTTGCTCCTAAATAAAAAATAGAATTATATGTAAATTATCTAACTTGGGGTTTTGAATTTAGATGGCATCTTTACCATAAGCGTCTAAGGTAACCTGGAACCAGTTGATCTTATCGTATCTAGAAGACTAGATGTAGTACTAGTTGACATCCATGGACTAAATATAATATTTTATATTTAGTTTTATAGGATAAGGGCATATCGAGATAGCTGTTTTTGTTGTTGTTCAGAGTATTCATTTTGTCCCAAGAGAATACAACACTTAAGTCGTCGCCAGAAGATAAATTACAATTTAATTGCTTTATAAGTGTACAGTTTCATGAAGTCCTGCACTTTAACTTTAAAAAACCATTATCTTTTACATTTAGATAAATATAGGTTCTTATATTTAAAATTCTCAATAGCCTGTGAAATAAGTATTTTTCTTCTAAAATTAAGATCAAAATTTCTTAAATTGTTTCCTAAGAACTTAACTTGATCCTTTAACTTTTTCTAAAATTTCTTTGCTCTCTATATAACTAAGTAAAATATATATGAACAATTGATGCTGATTTTATTTGAGTAAACTAACAATGTAATTTTCTTAATATATTCTGCTTATATTTATTACAAATATAATCACTTTCAGAGAAGCCTGAGATGGAATGGAGCCAGCAACTGTCAAGCCGAGCAATGCAATAACGGGAAGTTATCTATAAATTTAAGTAAGATTTTAAAGTAAGGTTCATTTAAATTAAAATAGTTTTATATTTATGGTTTTGAACATCGTGATTAAAGATATGTTTTATTAATTATATATGAGAATAAGGAATCCAATTTATTTTGCATTAAACTACTAGAATCAAATAGTTTCAATATTTCATAAAGGTTTTTATGTTAAGTATTTTCTGATACCAGAATTCTTATTCAAATTATTAATTTTCACTTATCTATCTTTTATAATTTGACTGGAATACAATTTAAACTTTTACATTGTTAATAAAACATTCTAATATTATTGTGTAATCAAGAAGCTGTCAATACTTTTACCTATTAGTTGAATTAGACTTATAATAAAAGAAAATAATTTTTATTTTAAAGTAAATTAAATTTCTTGAAACAATGGTATCAATAATAATGCCACTTAATTATGTTCAATAAAAAGTATTCTTAAATCAGATAATTATTTTTAGATCATCTATCCTTCAATTTTCTTCTTCTATTATTGAACTTAAATAATTTTTTTGTAAAAAAATTTCTTCTAGTGCTGATTAATACTTATACAACAGAGTCCGATGAAAAGGCTTAGAAAATTTTAGACATTTATATTAACTTAGTTTTGAAATCCTTTTAAATCAATCCAAGCACGAATAATCTTCTATTTAAATATTTTAAGCAGTTTATTTAATGGTTTAATTTATAAATATCATTTAAACCAACAGATTTTGAAGAGGAGATTATAAATTTCGTAAAATTATTAAACTCAACCGAAAAGAATAATTTAATACTAACCTTCTTAAAGATGCTGATGAAATATCACCTTCTTTATAATATCCTCCTTTCAAATTACAGAGTGATCAATTTAATTAGAATTGGCATTAAGCATGGTAAGGAGCTTTGAATATGCTCATAAATTATTGGTGGCATAAAGACTAAAGTTTATAAATTATTAAGCATTCTTATTTTTCTAAGTTTTGTATTTTTATTTATTTAAATTCTAACAAGAATTTTACGAGAATTTTAAGGATTTATAAAAAAGCAAATATTTTTAATCTGTGAGATTAAAAGGAAGAAACAAGATTTTCTGGTCTTCTTCCACAAAAAATAATAATCAAGCCTTTGATAAAGGAGTACAAGTCACATATGAGGTATCAGTCCATATCTAATTGTAGGCTTTCATATTGCCATCAATAACTCTCACCTAGCCAAAAACTAAAACTATTTTGATTTTTATATTTGAAAATTAATAGAATATTACTAAATAAAAATACTTTAGATAAAATTAGCTCTAAATTATAATTTTATTTTATTTAAAGCCAACATATTGCTTCTACACTTTGGAAAATTAAAAATTAGAAACGCTGATAAAAATAAAAATATACCGACTAATCAAATAAATTACATAGAACATTAAATCACAAAACCGAATAAAATATTTTAAATTTTATAAATATTCTTAATGATTGAAGAATTTTAAATATTCTATGAATTAAACCCATGTATATAATACAATTTGCATGAGGTGTATGGATCAGTCTTTGTCGAGATTTTCACAAAATAATATTGTACGTTCAGCCTCGATTTTTCAAAAACTTTTCAGTTTTCTGAAAGGCCTGGAAGATGGAGGACGATGCTCTTTTCATCTGTGTTAAGACTGAGTACTGTAAGCGCTCCTTGTAGGCCGAGTATTACTAGAAAAATATGGAGTAAAAAAGTAATTTTACTTTAATAAATCCCACAATTATAGGGAACGTTCTCTAACAACATGCCAATTATGGATGGTTTGTAAGTTGATTCTCTAAAGTTCGGTAAAAAGACTATAAGCAGTGGCTACTTACTGTAAAACCTGACTTCCTTGCCAGTAGTCAAAAATCGGGCTGAACGGATAATATTGTAAAAATTAGGGTGAGGTAATAAAGTAAAAGTTTAAGCATTAAGTATTACTGGAATTAAAGGTCATTTATATATATGTTAATTTAAATATTTATAAAACTTACAATTCGGCTTTCCAACCGTACATAAAAGCCCTAGGCTTGTGGTGACGTCATGAGTCACAGTTGCACCTTGTCACCTTATTTAGTAATAAAGACGCTCGCTGATTTTCATCCGCTCAAGCAGGGTCCTGGATTTCGCTTGCAAAAAGCCTAGGTGGTGTGAAACCGGTGAGAAAAAAATCTTCATCGCCCTCCTTACTCTCTCACAGATTTTTAAAATATCAACTGCCGCACAGCACATGGCCTTTTAGATAGGATTCCACAATCGTTAACTTTGTTTATTTCACCCTATTCTTTCAATAATCTTATTTAAATAGATTTGAGAGTATCCTTTTGTGTTTAGAATGGCAGAGGTTATGAATGGAAGAAGAGTATCGTTCTCAACATTGGTGGCGAATCTCTTCTGTTGATTTGCATCAATTAATTGTTTTTTTGAAATAGTAAAAATTATGTAGAGATTGAGTGACTGATAAGCTTGAGTGGCAATATTGGCTAAAGCGACCTTGCCTTCATAAGTTAAGTTTAAGAAGGCCTTATCGTTATTAAAGAATTTGGTAGACATTTTAATCGGCAGCTCACCCGTATTTTAAATGGTTTACTCATAAACCCATTTGAACTCAACTGAGTTCTCCACGTCCGAAGTTAAATATCAATCATAATTATAATCTGAAGTGTACATGCGTAGCAGATCCTTAACTTTCAAAAATAAATAATCAATACTTTATAGATGTTCTCTGGAAGTCTGCCAGAGCTTACTCCAAGTAGGATGAAAAGTGTCGAAAGAAAAAAATTAATATTTCCAAGTATTTAGTTTTAGAGAACGTACTTCAGCATTGGATAAAGATATATTTTAATTTATTATAAAATTAATTAATTAATCAAATTATAAAGGCATTCCAGCCAATTATCAAATCCTTCATAACCAAATATTTCTTGTCTTGAAATACAAAGCCAAATTTAAGAATTCTTCTAGCTTAATTAAGTTCTAGTTATTTACAATCAGAATTCTAAAAAATACAGTCAATTCTTAGATTGATTTATATTTAAGGGAATGATAAACTTTGAACCAGTAACTGTCAAAGACTTCAACAGAGTAGAAAAAGAGAAAGCATTGCGGAATTATGAGTTGAAGGAACTCTATCTTCAAGCAATCTATGAAACTTAAGCACAGTTATCTAAGATAGTGGAAGCACTTAAGATGCTAATGTCATTTGAAGACTTTAGATTGTATGTTTAAAATTAAATGGATCATTAAAGTATTAATTAGAGATTAATTCACAACTTATTTCTACAGTCTACTTTATTTGTAGTTTTGATATAAGCCATTACCAGGATTATCAATTGTGATGAAAGTTTATCTGTATTTAATAGATTAGTTTAATCTTAAAATTAATCATAAAGGAATTTTGTTTCTAATTCAGATTTGCACAATTTTCACTCGCTAAAATATATATCTAAAATTTAATATGCAAAAGAAATAGAGAGAATTTTTTAAAAGATCTAAATTCTATTAATGTTTGTATTTCTTCCATATTAATATAATCTCAGCAATAAATTTGAGATTAAAATTATAAATCAATTAAATTATAATTGATTTACAATCATTGAATTTAGTTTTTATTTTTTGTAATATAGCTGAATGCAATTTTATCATAGCGCAAGTATTGAAAGCAACTGATAAATACTGAATATTTTTTTCCTGAAAATTTTCCGAACTACTCGTTAAATACATAAACTAAAATTAAAATATATGCTCAAAGAAATAACTGTTTCAATTGAAACAATCATTTGAACCAATATCTGTAAATAAAATGTGAAATTAGCTATAAAAAAAATTACTCACACATTAAGATCCTCCTCAACACAGACAATTTATTGCATTTTAAAAATATAAATTAGAATTTTTTGGAAGTCTCTTATTTTAAAAAATATTAATATGAAACTTTAAAAACAAATAAATATAATGTGAGTTACTTTTTAGGTTTTTGCATTCCTTTAAAGCGGTGTGTATTTAATTTCTTAATCACTTCAAATTAATTATAATATAACATCTTAACAGGTAAATTGATTTAATTTGAAATGGTAATTTCTTAAAAATATAAATGGGATGTAGAGTTAGGTGGTCGCACATTAATATAAATATTAGAAATATATGAATCCTCTAGTTGTTATTTTTAAGATTAGTTTCTCCATTAAAAGTTATTTTTGCTTTAAAAATTTAATTTAAATGAACTTGTTTAAGATAGATTGGTGATTAAATAAAGATTTGAGAAAACTGTAAGGGAGAGAATGATGATCATAGCTGTTGTTGGGGTAGAGGATTGCAAACATAATAGGAGGAGTTAGTATATATTTCTACAGACTTTCTATTGCTGTCAATAATTCTTATGTAGCCAAAAACTCAAACTATTTTACACTTATATATTAAAATACTTCCCAAAATATATTTATGGTTTTAAATCTTATCAGTTTTATGATAATTGTATCATATTAATAAAATAATGCCAACATATTGCTGCTTTACTAAATGAAACTAAATTATAAATTTAAGAGGAAAAATTAAATTAAAAAGTTTAAGATTTTTAATAAATCTAAAAATGATCTAAATATTGGCTCATCTTGAAATAAAATTAAAAGATAGTTTTAATTTTTATAATTTACTTAATTATGAAATAGATATCGCATCTTGTCTGTGATGGAACCATTTTAGTGAACTATAAAAATAAATAGATCTCATAGTAGTCTTTGTCGTTTTGAGGAGCGGCGATTAAAGATGGAAGAAGAGTCTTTTTCTCCTCCGTGGTGGCTTAACGCTTCAAACCGTTTTCCTAAATTAATTATTATTGAAATTAAAATGATGTAGAGTTTGTCAAACTGGACAGCTTGAGAAGCGACATTGGCTAATGCAACCTTGTCTTCATCCCATAATAAGGAGATGGAAACCGCATAGTTTCCGGCTGTTATATCAAACTTAACTGGATTAGGTCCTCTGTTCTCCATATATCCTTTATTCTCCCAAGTCAACTCAACAGAGTTCTCCAATTCTGAAGTTTAAAAACACAAACCACATTTTATCTTATTTAAATAAGAGTACTACTTAATCATGTCCTTAACTTTAAAATAATTAATACTCTGAGGGGGAGATTCAGAAAGTTTGGCAGCGGTCAATCCAAGCAGTATGACTATTGTCGAAAGAAAATAATTTATATATAGTTCAAAGAGCGGTCTTCAGCATAAAAATAAATCATTTAATTTCGAAAGCATGAGTGAAAGATTTATAAGTAATTTATTATAAAATGATTAAGGAATCTTATTATATAAGGGGTATATCCAATCATTAAAAAATTCATAACCTATCATTTCTTATAAAACATACTGAGGAGAAAATAAGAATTCTTTTGATAAAATTTAAGTCTATCTATCTTCTCAAAATGATTTATAAAAATAGAACCTTCAATTCATTATAATGATTTAGAAATGATTGAAAATTAAGTTCATCCTTATAAAATTTATATTCTTGAGACATTGATTTGAATGTGTGAAAGAATTGATTAAAAAATAAATTTGTATGTTTGATTTCTAGGCTTTGAATAAAATGATTTTTTATTCTTCTTCCTCCAGTTGTGGATGGTTTTTCACCACTTACTTTAATAAGGTCTGCAGACTAGTTAGTACTATTCAATCAGAATCGAATAGCTCTTCTAGTCGCTTTTGATGATTTTTACCTAGCCAAAAACAAAAATTATTTTGAACTTTTTAATTTTAAAAATGTTTTCAAAGAATATTTATAATAAAAAGAATGATTTATATTTGTTTTAGAAATGATGCCAACATATTGCTGCTTCATATTGCTATAATTAAATAAAAATCGAATTTAATTTAAAAAAAGAATAGAAGAATAGAAAATCCTAGCTGAAAAATGTGAGTTGATAATATTGTTTGATAGTTTTTAATATAAGTGTTGCCATTAAGATGGAAAGAAAGGAGATATTGATGCTTGAACGTCTAAACCAAGAAATTAATTAACCAAATTAAAAATTTATGCGAGAGATAACTCAAATAACTTCCAGAGTGAAGATGCAACAGGAAAATTAATTATAATGCTAAGGGAAATAAATCAAAATCTCATACTTCAATTTCAATAGATTTTGAAATTATTATATTTAAAATTAATTCAATTCTCTTTCCTTTTTTCAAAATTCTCAGCTATAATTAATATTTTGAGGTAAATTTTACAAATAAAATAAAAATTAAAATGAGTACTTATATAAGCAATAATTGTTTAAGTTTATGATCATATCGAATTATTAAGGTTAAATGATTGCATTGAATTTCCATTTTTAACTAAATTACATAGTACATGTCGCATGTTGTTAA
Organism: Tetmemena sp. SeJ-2015; assembly: GCA_027382625.1. NCBI lineage: Eukaryota > Ciliophora > Spirotrichea > Sporadotrichida > Oxytrichidae > Tetmemena > Tetmemena sp. SeJ-2015. The sequence goes on from JAJKFJ010021272.1 coordinate 71,693, forward strand.
TGGTGCAAACGGGATCCAGAATGTAACTTATCAATAAACAATAAAAAAAAAATATATAACTCTGTCTTTATTGTAAAGTGGTGCTGCAGTGGCAATTGGAAGTAGCTCCATTTACTCATCTACAGTGGCTAGACGCTTCATTCCAATTTCATCAATTATAAATTTGTCTTACAACTTAATTATAATTATGAAGAGCTGGTTAGATTCGATGGCTTGCTTAGCGATAATAGACAGGTCTGCCTTTTACTCTTAGGGTAAGTTGACGAAGTCATCATCAAGCCAGAATTGCAAAAAATGATTGTTAAGATTTGTTTTATCAAAGTTATCTTCGGCTTGATATTTAGCCCAACTGAACTCAACTTAGTTCACCTCGTCTGAAGTTTAAAATATAAAAAGGTTATCATGTTATAATAGAATTATGAAGTGTACATCTGTAGCAAGTCCTTAACTTCAAAAATATAATAATAATAACTCTCAAGGGTGAGTCAGAAAGTTTGGCGGTCGCCAACCCAAGAAGTATGACTAATGTCGAAAGAAATTAACAAAATATAGTTTAAAGAGCGGTCTTTAGCATATAAGAATAATTTAAATTATAAAGTATCATTTTATGCATGAATGAAAGATATAAAAGTAAATTTATTATAAAATAATTAATGAATCATGTTATAAAGGCAGTAAATCCAATCATTAAAAAATTCATCGCCAATAATTTCTTGTAAACATGCTGATGAAAAACTAAGAATTCTTTTGATTCAATTTGAACCTATCTATATTCTTGAACAGATTTCTAAAATTAGAACTTTTAATTCCTTAAATTCATTTGAATAATTTAGGAATATCAATATTTTAATTGCTTCTCTATATGAATCTATCTTTTAGTCCTTCTTCGCTTCCTTTGTCTTGTGTACGCTGAGGTTGCCAACGAGTAGAACGATCTCACCGTCTGTGATCTTCTCTCTGAGCTTCTTAAGGAACGCAACATACTGCTCTCGCTTGATAGAGCGAGGATGAAGGACATAAGCTTCTAAGCCTGAGTCTTCGCTGATTCCTGCAAGTAACGCACTTGTAGTTATATTTACTTTCTACTCGTAAACTTCTATGCTATCGTGCTTCTTGTACCAACTCTTCTTCATGAAGGTGTTGTGTGTGAACACAGCTTCGTCAGCACATACAAACTTCACGCTATCCCTCTCACACCTGAGCAGTGTAAATATATTTCAGATTATTATAATAAAATGGCTTAGTGAAGTCTATAACGCGCTTCACTCGATTCACAGTTTTGTACGTTATGCCATTTCAACGATAGATGTTTGCTACAGTCTACGGAGAGATCTTGAGATAAGGAAACTATCTATGGAAGATCTTCGCAGTTACCATACCCATAAATTTAGTCACTTATATCTTAAGTATTTAAAACTATTTTGTAAATAGAATTCTAGATTTGAATTTGAGGTTTGCACATATTTAAATATAAAAGAAATTTAAAAATAAATCTTAAAAAAATAAAGTAACTTCTATATAAATTTAGAGAAAAACTAATTAAATAACTGAGTCCTTTTTATTAAAGTATTTAGGGGGTGGGAGCACGTATCTGGATTGTGTAATCCCTATTTTTCGAATGTTAACAAGAAAAATAGGTTATTGAGTAAAATTTCCCCTCCTTTATTGTCAACATATAAGTCATTAGTGCCAAAATTTGTGATGATAAATCCAAAATTTTCATTTATAAATATTAGATTCTTCGCTCTGATATTTTTTAAAAACAAATCAATTATTCTTTATTTTCACAAAAAAGAGAGAAAATAGTCAAAATCAATAAATTAAGTTCTAAAACAAAATTAAATAATTCTTAAGCTTTGAATTGGTGAACAACTAGATGATTTAAGTTTAGAATGATGGCATAAGTGATTATTCTATAAATATTTATAGTGCAATAAATCTTAACGAGCATTAAATTTGACTATTTTCTCTCTTCTTTGTGAAGATAATGAATAATTAATTTGTTTTTAAAAAAATATCAGAGCAAAAAATTTAATATTTATAAATGAAAATTTTAGATTTACCATCACAATTTTGGCACTTTAACTCATAATTTTACAATAAAGGAGGGGAAATTTTACTCAATAACCAATTTTTCGTATTATTAAAAGAAAAAAGGGCTCACACATTATTAGAGATCGAATGATTTTTAGAAGGTCTTGAGATCTGTGCTCCTATCCTAAATATGTTATTTTTATAATATTTTTACGAATGAAAATAAAATTGATATTTAAAATTAACATTAATTAAATCAGCATTATTTTGAAAGGGAAAACTAAATATATTCTTGAAAATATATTCTTGTTATTCTAAAATATCTTATTTAGATATAGAATGCGACCTTATTCATTAATTATCAATTCGTCATCAAATATTTTGATTATAAATTTAAATTCCTCATAAAGAATAGTAATTCGTTGATAGAATTTTGTAAGAATCTCTAAAAAAAGAAATTGGTATGATTGATGTTTTAAGGTTTGAAATTAAAAGATCTTTGTTCTTAATGAGATGTTACTCACTTAGAATAAGGTTAACATTGTAGTTTGTACTAGTCAGTTAAGATTGCATACCCGTACTTGAAGGAGTCGTCGTAAATTCTGACAGAGCCAAATAAATTATATTGTTACAAAATAATATTAATATTTATATATTTTAAGATGCCAATGTATTGCTGCTTCACTTAAGATATAGTTGCAATTTAATTAAAAGTGAAATTAAAAATGAATGAAGAGTAGAAAAAAGTATTAGTCTGATAAATTTTGAGGTAAAAATCTCAATATTGGGTTTCAGATTACTTTTTGAATTGAAGTTTGCTCTTTTGACTTAAATTTTAGAAATCTTTGCGATGAGAAGTTGATGCTACAAACTATGAAACCAGAAATTAAAAACGAATTTCCAAATTTATGCGATAAATAACTCTTTAAAGATTGAACTGCAATAATTAAAATTCTTAGAAGATAAAGCGAATGATAATAAATTTAATCAAAATTCACACTTTTTTATTTAGCAAATTTATTTTTTGTTAAATTTTCAGCTATAATTTAAATTTAAAGATAAATTTCAAAAATAAATGGGAGGGAACTTTCCTCACTACTCACTTTTCATATTAAAAAATGATAATTATTAGCTTATAATTAACTAAAAAAGTACAATTTTATCCTAATTCAAATTAAGAGAGCTTATCAAATTCAAATTCTTCATCTAAAAATATTTGGGAATTAATTTCAAGCAAAAGTTAAATTATAAAGGGATAGGAATAATTTAGGAAAATAAATCAATGCATTCTTAAATATAAGATTTATAATTTTTTTTAAAAAATATTTCGAAATAAAAAAGTCTTCAAGACCTCTTTTTACTTTAGAATTATCATTAAAATAAATTAAGCTAAAATTAAGTTTTAGGGAATATGTACAGTTGCTTTTTGTATGCATAATGAATTATAAAATTTAATTAATTCTTCATTTATTCCTAATATTTCTTTAGAGGATAAAAATATCATTACACGTAGACATGAAAAGTGTTCTTCAAGGAATTAAATCTTTAAAAATGTGTCAACACTTTATAACTAATATATCGAAAACATATGTTCTTATTTTTAAAACAAGGATGGTTTAATTTCAAGAATTCTTTCCACAGATTAGCTCAAGCTCTATATTCTAAACTGAAGAAAATGATCATGATATGCCCTCTGAATTTTAATTGAGGCCAATGAAATAGCAGCTTTGGTTAATTTTAGGCTACCTTGTGATTTTTATATTTTAATGAAAAAGTGGATGATTAAAAAAGGACCCCCAAATTAAAAATATAGATGAGATTAATTATATCCCAATCATTGTATAAATTATGCCATCTTAAAATTAAATGATACCTTTTAAATATTACTGTTTTTTTTCTACTAAGTTTTATAATACATGACGCATTAGGTAGAGGGTCCTGTGGCGACATTGAATCTAGCTTATAAATACAAATCAAATTAAATAGATAACTACGGTATCATTGTAAACCGCTGCAGCAGTTGCAATTGGAAGCAGGTTTCTTTTCTCATCTTCAGTGGCAGTGCGCTTTCTTCCAATTTCATCAATTATAAATTGTGTTTCTTTTAATTATAATTATGTAGAGCTTGTTGGAAGCGGCAGCTTGCTTAGCAATGTTTTGTAGTTCCAACTTTTTCTCTTAGGACAACATGGTGAAGTCCGAGTCAAGACCGTAACCCATCTTAGTCAAGCCAGGTTCAGTGCCCCAGTTTGTTAAGTTTCCGTATTAAATCCAGCTGTACTCAACCGAATTCTCCTCGTTGAAAGTTTAAAATACAAAAAGTATCTTATTTTTTTAAACATAATATAAAGAGTACAACTTCAGCATGTCCTTAACTTTAAAAATATTTAAAACTCTGTAGTTAGACTCTGAAAGTTAGGCAGCGGTCAATCTAAGCAGTATGACTATTGTCGAAAGAAAAATAAATAAATTTAGTTCAAAGAGCGGTCTTCAGCATAAAAATAAAGTCATTTAATTTCGAAAGCATGAGTGAAAGATTTATAAGTAATTTATTATAAAATAATCAAGGAATCTTATTATATAAGGGGTAAATCCAATCATTAAAAAATTCATAACTTATCATTTCTTGTTAAATGTTCTGAGGAGATAATAAGAATTCGAGTGGGAGGGAGTCTAGACAACTATAAAATAATCATTAGATCTTGATTATAGGACAGATACAATTAGATGATCTGTGAAATATATTTTATTATACATATATAGAGAGAAGAAGACACAGGCTGAAAAGTATTTGCTATGATTATTTCTGAAATTCCTGCAGTCTCCTTCAAAATTGATTTCTAAGACGTAGTTTTGCATGTTTCTAAAGCATTTTTAATTACTCTATTTGCTTTAGCTTGCTTCCATTTTTCTCATAAATTTCTTTCTCAATGATGATCTAAGCTAAACATTGTATGAAATATAATCTTACCTTTACTCTTAACTTTTCTCACATCCTTGTATGATTTTTGTGTATGATGAATTGTAGTTCCTTATCTCATCTAAAGTCTGCGCAGTTGTTGTTTTCGCTCACCTCTTTGAAAAACCATTTTGGTTTAAAAATACCTAAATTAATAAAATCAATTTTATATCAGCTACATTAATGATTTGAACAACTTTGAATTGAAGAAACTAATTTCGCAGATCATCTAATTGCATCTGTCTTATACTATTTTTTGTTTAAAAATTGTAATAGGGATAATTTTGAAACTCTTTAAAATATATTCATTATAAGTTTATATTTTTAATAAAAACTTCTCTTTATCATTAGAAAATTCTTACTAAATGTGTATCATCCATTTAATGATATATTTTATAAAGATACATAAAGCCTATGCTAAAAAAAGATAATATCTCAAACCAATTATTCTATATCTTAAAAATGGAGAGAGAAATAGTAAAATGCATGACTCTTACAATTTATGGAGATGAACTATAGGTTATTTAAGGAATAATCCCTGAAATTTTAATAAACTGGCTTTTTAATATGGCTCAAACAAGATTACGTTATCGATGATAAGAGCTATAAATTACTGTTATGACAAGGTGAATGGAGCAGTCCGAGTGGCCAGCTGATAACGGTAGGGGATTTAAATAATAATCATCGAGTTCGAATCTCTTCATTTCATATATTCAAATAAAATCGCAGAATTCAGTAATAAACTTATACCTCCTAATATAAATCTAGATGAAATAATAAAATGACTTATCATTCTTGAAAGGTCTTGATCATGGGAATATTATTGAAGTATAAAAATTACAAGGATCGAGAAAACAGATCTCAACTGAGATGGTGATAGCATCTAACCGCAGATCATGAAGAGTAATTGCATTTCGTAATAAAAAAATGAAATAGTAAAAATAATCAGATTTAAGAAAGCAATAAATAAGAAGGGCTTAAGGGTAATTTTTATTTTTTTATTATTATTGACGATTTTCTTTTCGTATACATTCCATAATATAAGGAAGCAGGTTATTAAAATAAAATTTAAAACTGAAAAATCCCGCATTTGACTATTTCTCTCTCTTTTTAAGATAAGGAATTAAGGGTTTGAGATATTTTTAGCATAGGCCTATTTTATCTTTATTAATTAGATCATTATAACTTATTAAGGAAGAATTCTGATAAAGATTTATAATTAAATCCATAAAATTTATCGTGAATGTTTATCTTTGCTATAACACATTTTTACAGTATAAGTGTAATTTTTACACACAAAAAAATATAAATTGAAAAATAGAATGAAATAGTCGAGATCTAATGATTTATAGTGTTGTCTAGATACGTTTGTTCTCCCTCCAAGAATTCTTATCAAATATATGAAAAAACCTATTCAATAGAATGATTTCTGGTAATCTGAATATATCTTTTGTTCTAAATTCAAATTTACTTTCTTTTAAAAAGTACAATTTGAATTTAAATCAAAATGCAAATTACATTTTATTTAGTTTATATTAACATGAATAATGCTTGAAATTTAAATTATAAACTTATAATTAATATTAAAAACTAATATCAAATAAGTCAACAATATTATATTTAAATATAATAGATATTTTATAAAATGTCAAATAAATTTAATTTTTTAAGGAATTTTTTAAGTGTACATATATATGCCCTATAATATTAAATTTCTAGTGTTTTACACTTTTCTTTATAGTTTAAGAATTGAGTTGATCTTTAAAGTAATATTTATAAAGATTTTCTTAATTATGGATTGAATTTTAATTAAAATGATTTCAAATTTATTTTGTTTTATCTCTTTGTTAAAAATAGATTAGGATAGATGAAAGAATGATATATGATTTAACTGTAGTATTCGTAAATAAAACTCAAAATAGAGGAATTACGTTTTTTATATAGAAAGGCGAGTGTTTCTAAATTTTTTAGAAGTCAGTCTCAGACTGATGGACTTAGCACAGTTAAAATTTAAATGAAAATGGGAATTAAGTTAATACATGAATAAATTGTTGGTCGTTAAATTGTGAAATAGTTAGACATCTATTTGAGGCTTATTCGATAGCTTATTAACTTATAATTTGAGTTTCTTTTACTTATCTCATTCTTCAACTGCCAAGAATTTAGATTTAATAAATTAATTAATAATTTAATAAAATCTCTTTTCAATTAAATTCTCAGTTATAACTACTCTGAAAGAATAAACTCATTTATTCCAGAAGATAGTGTCCGCTCATTGCTTTAGAGGCTTGCACTATTATATTTAGTCGTTTGTCTTCAATTCTAGGGAGCCTACTCTGGGAGAATTTATGTTAATCATGCATAAAAAATAATTTTTATTGTTTGAAGAATTTTTATTTATAGTTATATAAATTTATAAATTACAGAATTCTATTAATCTTCTATATCTTTAAATAATTTTACAAATTTTAATCATATTTTATTATATGCCGTAGTATTGCAGGATTAAAAATAATTCCATTTTTAATCTAAATTAAAATGAAAGGGAATCAAATTTAAACCAATCTTCCAAAACCTATAGTAAATAAAAGGGCATAAAATGAATATTATTTTTAAGAATAGAACTGTAAAGAGTTTTATAAATTGAGACAGATTAAAATTGTTCAATTTAGAATAAATTTAAAATGAAAATAGTCAGAGCACTCGGTGAAGGGAGGAATGTGAGCATCATAAATTTAATTATTAAAGCAACAATTTTATTTTATAAAAGACTTGTGAAGCTGGGTTTTGGATAGCAGCCTAGATTTTCCACCAGTATTCATATTCGTCTTGGTCGCTGTAAGGTTTTCTTTAGGTATTATCGGTGTCAACAATTAAAAGTTATGTTTAATAAAAATAAGAAAAATATAAACCAAAATATTAGGATAATAATTATAAGTGATTGTGATATTCAAATAATTTCTTTATTAATACTTAAAATCATGCTAGTCAAACGCGAAATTACTCAAAAATAACTACACATCCTATCTCAGTTTCATTTTGACTCTAAGGTATGGATGTAGTCACCCTTATCAGTAGTAATAGCCAGTTCTCAACATCAACTCCATCGCAAAAATGTTGAGAGTGCCAGCGCGCACTATACTCTCGCATTTGAAAGTTGCTTTGCAGATGAGAAAGTTAGGAGTTGCAGCTGTTCCTCATCGCACTTCTAAGTTTCAAGATGTGCACATCAATTATTTGATTGATCCTCAAACTCTTCGCCACTAAGCGCACTTCAGTTTGGAGTAGTGCGCGAAGATCTTCCATAGATAGTTTCCTTATCTCAAGATCTCTCCGTAGACTGTAGCAAACATCTTCATACAGTAATTGAATGCTTCCAATATCTAATAAAGCCTGAAAATATAATGATAAACTATAAAGCTGTCAAAGCAACTCTCATTTATATTCTTCAACAGAGCTGTAAGAACTTAAAAATAGAGGATAAATCTTTGAGGAGAATATAAGACAATTTGAGTAGCTTTTTAGAAGACTTAGGTTAGTATTTTTCCGATTAATTCAAAAATGATTATATATTAAACTTATTCTTACTTCGCTTCATTTTTTGGATTTAAATTGTGATGGCATCTGATATGTAAGCAGCCTTAGCAACAGACTGCCATTTATCCTTCTCTTCTTAGGTAGATGAGATGTACTACTCGTTAATATCAATGGACTAAAATATATAAAATATATCATCAAAGAAAGAAAATAACAAAGTTTATAGGACGCAGTCATATTGATATAGAAGTCTTTGGTATTAATCATCGTATTTAGATGTTTCCATGTGAAAACCATGTTTAAGTCCCCATCCTAAGTTATATTTTATTATAATTTAATTGCTAAATAAGTGTAGAGCTTCAGGAAGTCCCTCACTTTCACTATCTTATATATAAATCATTAAAATATAAATCAATATGGACGGGTTTTTAAAAATAAAAAGATGCAAATTTTAACTCAGTCGAAATTTAGATTAATTCTTCCCTCAAATAGTGTATCATGTCTATTATTTGACAATATAGTATTTTATTAAAATTGATGATTGGTTAAAATAATAAATGGAGACTTGCAAAATGGTGACAGTTGATATCGTAGATTCATCCATGATCTGCAGTTTGTTTGATAGCTTATAAAAATGTAGTTTGAGTTTCTTCTTTATCATCTTAAAGTATCTCTCAGCAACGAGTTATGAGTCTGGCACTCTTCATCATCCTCTTCATTTTCTTCATTAAAACTTGTGTCGCTTATAACTCTTTGCTGAGCACTCCTATTCGAAAGTTGCAAGAATAGAAAATCCTTAAAATTTTAAGCTGAATCAAATGGTTTAATAATTATTTAAATTAGACACACTTCAACTGCCGCTGATTTATTCCATTTTAATTTGATAAATATGTTTTTAAATCTCTTTTTTATTGAATTATCAACTATAATTTAAATATTATATGTTTATACTTCTTAGTTGTTTTCTTAATTAAGTTTTTTCCTCATATTAAGCTAATAATTTCTTTTTCTCTAACATTTGGACTGAATTTCTCTTCATTTTCTTCGATTTATCTGCTCTATATAACTGCTTAAATTATATAGACAAAAATCTGGTGCCGAATTTATAATGTTAACAATATTAACTATTTTTCATTAAATTAGCTTAATATTATTTAAAATATAAACACTTTCTAAGAAGTCTAAGATGGATTGGGGCCAGCGGTCACTATGCCCAGCAATGCAACGACTGGAAGTTATCTTTAAAATTAAGCAAAATATTAAAGTAGGGTTCATTTAATTTAAAATAATTTTTTATATTTATGGTTTTGAACATCGAGGTGAAGGATATTTTTTAATTTATTAAATTTGAGAATAAGGAATCCAATTTATATGGGATTAAACTAGTAGAATCTTAAGTTGACAGTATTTCTTATCACATAATTATGTTACATATTTTCTGAGAACAGAATTCTTAATTAAATTATTATTTTTTGCTGATCTATCTTCTTCATTTCTAAAAGGATATCTCTCAAATTTTTATATTTTTCTCTCTCCAGTTTAATAGATCTATTGAGACTTATTATTTGTAAAAAAATTTTATAGTACAAAAAATTATTTGTAATAAATCAGAGAAAACTATTTAGATCATCATATTAGAAACTACCAATATTTAATTTTACATGGCCGAATGGATCATAGGGAGATATATTAGGTGAAGCATATGCAAAAACAAAGTTTTATTTAAGGTGACCAAAAGTGGAAAATTTATATTTGCTAAAAATAAATTTCATCATATTAAAATTGATATTCTTGTAGATACTAATTTATATGGGCGTAAGATATTATATAAAAATAAATCGGCGTGTTTGAATTTTAAGGTTTGGAATAAAATGATGCTTTTTTATTCCTAAAGAGAACTGTGTGTACTCAAATAGAAAAAGGTTTGCAGACTAGTTTGTATCTGTTAGTTAGAATCTTATAGTCCATAATTTTAACCTAGCCAAAAAAAAACATTTTTTTGAGCTTCTGAATTTAAAAATTCTATCTTTCCAAAGAATATGAATCAAAGAAATAAATTATTTCATTTTATAAATTAAAAAATTAATAATGCCAATATATTGCAGCTTCACTTTTAATTTAGGAAAATTAATTGGAAATCGGAATTCATTTCAAAAAAGAATTGAAGACCTAAACTTTTAGTCTTATAAGTTATAGGTAAAAAGCTGAATTTTGGGTTTTACATTAATTTAAAAATGAATTTGCACTTTTGCCTTCTGATAGGTATTATTAAAGAGTTAGAAATGAAATTTAAAATTATAAAAAATGATTAATTCGTTGAAGAGCATTAAAAGAAATAAGTTTAGTTAGAATTCATTAAAACTGCTAAAAAGCCAGCTAGTATCTTAACCCAATTGAGGGGTAACCGACTTTATAGTTATATTTGTGCAAATGAGCCTTTAGTATAAGCGGATAGGATGTGGCGAGGTTCCTCACCACCGCTGTTGGTAATAGTAGTATCAGAATGTACCTCTTTGCCAAGCGGATACTACTATTACCAACAGCAGTGGTTGAGGAACCTCGCCATATCCTAGCTGCTTAGACTAAAGGGAAAATAAGCGTGTCTCGATGCGCTTGCTCTTTAGCACGTAGCACATTTGCTCAAATAGAGTGTAACTATAAAATCGGTTACCCTTCAATTGGGGTTAAGATACTAGCCGGTTTTTAGCAGTTATAATGAATTACAACTAAACTTAATTTAAAATTTTAACGCTCTTCAACGAATTAATCACTAAAAATAAGCTATTTGATGTTTCAAATTCTTAACCAAGTAATTAATGATTGAAGTTTTAAAATTTCTGCCATATATAACTTTTTATTTCATCTTCTTTACTGAAGTTCATCTATATGAAAATTGATTGAAATATAATACTAAATCTAAGGGGAATAAATAAATAAAATCCTCTCATTAACTATCACAGATTTAATATTTATTAGATTTGATGATAGTTCAATTTTTACTTTTTTCAAAATCCTCAGCTATAATTAATATTATGGCTCAAATACGAATTAGTGATTGAGGGTTGTAGAAAAGTAAATAAATGCAACTCTTGAGCTGATCTCTAGGGCATCTGATGCGTGGCAGTTGTAGAAGTTTAAATTGTTGATATGCGGTTCTATTGCGCTTAGTGCTTATACTCCTCGAGGAACTTGTTGTATTGCTGCTAATCCATCATCTCATCTGATAAGAGGGAGGATTAATAAAATCTTGTAAAATCTTACTCAAATCTTTTTCATCTGCAATTTTGACTTGCACAACCAAGCCATAGTCTTCAGAGTCAGAGTTCGCAAGGACGGGTTCAACTTTAACCTTATCGTTTACAGCTTCCACTTCTTCGTTTAATGGGGCATACACATCAGCTGCGGTCTTAACGCTCTCTATCGTAGTCTAAAATAATGTGAAACATTTTCCCTTTGCAAATCCATATTTATAGAATAGGTAATTAGATAGTTTTAATATGAACTGATCTTATAAACTTACGATTCCCTCTCCCTAGGAGAACTTGGTTCTAACTTCCTTCATGTCGAAGTGGACTATATCTCCTAGCTCACCCTGAACGAACTTAGTGATGCCGATCTTTCCAACCTAAAGACACAGTAAGAGCACGCCTTGGTGGTGGAGTCGTACTCAATTCACTCGTGGTCTTTCGAGAACTTACTACATTTCAGTTAGTGATCCATGATAAGGGAGGGATAAGAATTCTTACCTAACAACTGCGAAGTATCTGGCATTGGTAGAGGCAAGTTGCTGAGATCTGAAGACTTGCTTTGAGAGAGTTTTTAGTGAGAGGCTAGCATTTATTACAAATTACTTGATTATGGAATTTAATAAATATATAAATCACACAATTAAAAGAGCTTTTAATCTACCTGCCACGCATCAGATGCCCTAGAGATCAGCTCAAGAGTTGCATTTATTTACTTTTCTACAACCCTCAATCACTAATTCGTATTTGAGCCATAAAGGTAAAAATACAAATAACTTTACAAGTTTATGCTCATCTTAAAATTTTAAAGTTAAATGATAGAATTGATGCTTTCCATTTTTCTAACTAAATTACATAATACATGTCGCATGTTGTTTTGGGACCTACCGTGATCCAGAATGAAACTTATTGATTAACAATAAAATAAAAATATATAACTGTGTCTTGATTGTAAACTGCTGCTTCAGTGGCAACTGGAAGTAAATCTATTTGCTCCTATTGAGTAGCTTGACGCTTCATTCCACTTTCATCAATTATAATTTTTTCAAACATTTTAAATTATGTAGAGCTCGTTAGACTAGAAAGCTTGCTTAGCGTTGTTGGATAATTCCACCTTTTACTCTGAGGATAAAATAGTGAAGTTATAGTCAAGACCGAAACCCATAATACTCTTGCTAGGTTTGTCAAGGCCAAAGTTATTAAAGGTTCCCTCAGACACCCAACTGAACTCAACTGAGTTCACCTCGTTGGAAGTTTAAAAAAATTAAAAACTATCATTCTTTTAATAGCTAATATGAAGTGTACATCTTAAGCTTATCCTTAACTTCCAAAATTAAATAATTTTAACTCTGAAGGGTGAGTCAGAAAGTTTGGCAGTCACCAATCCAAGAAGTATGACAATTGTCGAAAGAAAATAACAAAATATAGTTTAAAGAGCGGTCTTAAGCATAAAATAAACGTCATTTACATTATAAAGTATCATTTTTAGCATGAGTGAAAAATATATTTGAAAATTTATTATAAATTAATTAAGGAATCTTTACTTATAGGGAGTAAATCCAATCAATAAATTATTCATAACAACTAATTTCTTGTAAACATACTGAGGAGAAAAATAAGAATTCTTATGGATAAATTTAAGGCTAAATATCGTCTTAAACAGATTTCTAAATTTAGAACTTTCAATTCCTTCAATTCATTAGAATGATTTAGATTTAATGAAATTTTAATTGCCTAGCATTTTAATCTATCTTTTAGGGTTGATGGGAAAGTGTCCATTGAGCTTAGATTTTGGACACTAAGACTTTCTTAAAAAAGGATCCAATATAAATACTAAGATTGTATATTATATTATTGGATCACTATTACTATTAAAAGCTCTAACACTTTGCTTATTTAAAATGCAGTTATAGTTTTAAAAAAATAAATTTTTAAATTCGGATATTTTTGTTAAATGTTTGGCAAATTATTTTGAGTAAACCATAATACTCTCTCTCTCTCTCTCTCTCTCTCTCTTAGACTTTATAAACTTGCAATTATTATAATTTTTCATTGTCTGTTTTGTAGTATGATGATAAATTTAACATAATATCTTGAATTGTACACTCGATGTGAAGAACGTAGCGAATTTCCATAAGTTGATTAGATTATATTTAACTCTAGTTTTAGTAAATTATAATGCCAAAAATAAACGAATCTGATTCAAAATACAAAAGAGACTGTTCTTTCTATTCTTAGACTTAGTGGATACAATCCTATACTCCAGAAAGAAGGCCCTGCTCATTTTAGAGGAGTACACACTAATTTTTAATCGTTTGTCTTCACTTCAAGGGCCCCATATTTACTAGACTAGATGTTTATTATGCATACAAACTATATTAGAATTTGCTCTTTAAAAGAAAAATATTTAAGTTTATAAAGAAATTCTTAGAGAATTTATTTAATTTAAAAAGCTCAAAATACTTAACAAATGAATTTGCTTATAAAATGGTTGAAAGTTAATCTGGGAAAGGGATTACTTACTTTGGAATATAAATTTTTAATAAAACTAGGGACTATTTATATAATCTTATAGATTATTAAATTAGAAAGTTAAAATTCAGGACGCACACGACCGGCACTAGGCACTGGTCGCCCTTTCCCTGAAGGCTTTTTGGTTTGGTAATCCATTGGCTGGTGGGTGAGTGCTTAAAAGAGGCAAGGGATAATGGCAGCCGAAGCCCTGGGGAAGGTGGTTGGGCTGCTCACTGGAGAGATAATCAAAGGTGAGTGGTTCCCACTCACCCTCCTAATCCTATTAGGCGTGGAGGGACGAGATCTATGGGCAAACACTCAGTAATGCAGTTGGATAGCGAAGCCAGACGCTACGGAGCAGCAACTTGTTCCCGGTCTGAAGCTTCCGGATTTTTTTTCTCCTTTTAGGTTTTTTTGGATGGTCTACAGAAGCCGGGGGCTTCTGCTCAGAGTGTGAGGTGGGTGCCACGTGTTTAATATCCCTATTCGGCTGGTAGGTTTGTGTGCGTCAGATAAGTGCGTCATAGCAATATCATTGACGTCACGGCCTATCTTATTTATGCCGGGGGCCCTTTAATTCCCTTAATTATTATTATATAATCTTATTTTCAAGATTTAAGCATTCATAATTACCATACTGATCTAACTTACCCTTAATATTAGTAAGACAATACTCTTCCGACTTTTGAGCTTTGAAATACAATATATAGCCGAAATAAAAATGCCAGAGAAAGTATAAGACTAGATTATGTTTAATAAATATACTGTGAGCATAGGCAGATATAAGATATCTTTTGCCCGAAAAAAGATATTTAATTTACGTTTATAGAGGTTCTAAAGCACAGCTCCTTTTCTTTTGATAACTTAAAAGAGAACTAACTAAACAAAACTTAATTAAGTTTATTGGAATATAACTCTCTTTTCTCCTCTCTTTTATTTGTCTCTATAATTTAATGTTAGAGTCTTAATTTTTATTAAAATAGAAGAGAAGTACAATAAGATTTGTAGATATAGGGGAAAAAACGAATCATACTAGAATTAAGCTGCTGCTTTTAAAAAGTGATTATCTTAATTACTATAATTTAGGCAAGCACTTTTTAAGAATTTAAATAATTTAATTTTCTGAATTTTTCTATTTTATTTAGGTTAAGTTTAATTATATGCCATAGTATTGCAGGATTAAAAATTATTAAATCAAATTTAAATGCAAATTTGATGCATAAATTATACCTTTCAATATAAAATAAATTTGATAATGATAATAATTCGTGCATTCGGTATAGGGAGGAATGTGAGCATTGTAAATTAAATTATTAACTTAGTATTTTATAATATTTAAATGATCTTTGAATCAGGGTCTTGGACTGCATCCATGATTTTCTAGAAGTATAGATCTTTATCTGCCTTGTCTTTTGGTTTTCTTTAGCTTCCATCAGTGTCAACAATTAAAGCTAGAAGCATTTATTTTAAATAAGATCAAGAAAAATTTTTAGGCCTTCTCTCAATTTGTTTTTATAATAAATCATATAAATAATACTTTCTCAAATTATTCCCACATTTTGTATTATATGTTGGGATTTGAATTTAGATGGCATCTTTAGCGAATGCCAAGGCAATCTAGCACTCAATATTCTGGTAACTAGAAGACTCAATGTATTTTTAGTTTATTTCTATGGATTAAAATAATATCTTCTCTAAAATTTTAAAGGAGTAGAGATTGTCGAAATAGTGGTTTCTGGTATTGGTAAGTGTATTCATTTCTTTCCAAGTGTAAACAACACTTAAGTCCTCATCCTAAGATAAATTACAATTTATTTGTTTTATAAGTGTACAGTTTCAAGAAGTCCTTCACTATATAAAATTCATTATCTTTAAAATTTAATTCAATATCGTTAATGTCAAAAATAACAAGAGGAATGGTTATATTTCAGCTTCTAAAGTCTTGTAATCAATCTCCTTTCTTATTCTGAGTTGTGCACAATAGTCCGTAACATAAATTTGAAATTATATTTACAATTCTCTAATGCCTTCGGTAATAACCTTTTTCTAATCAAATTTGCTAATCATTTTTGTAATTGGTCACTAAGATCAGAACTAGACTCCATAAATATTCTTATAATTCTTTCTAATAGTTAAAAAATATTTCAAAATTTCGCTATTTTAATAAATGCAAGCTAAATTAAATTCTCCTTATATCAATAAAATATAAACACTTTCAGAGATGGAGTGGGTCCAGCGACTACCATACCAAGTAATGCCACGAAGGGAAGTTATCTATAAATTTAAGCAGATATTTTAAAGTAGGGTTCAAATATTTTAAAATATAATTTTATATTTGTGGTTTTGAGCATCGAGTTGAAGGATATTTTTATTAAATTATATTTTAGAATAACGAGCCAAAAAATTCCATTTTAAATGAGACAAATATATAAAGTTTTTTCTTTAAGAAAAGTTTTTATAAAGTTCTTAGAAAATTTTTAAATTTTATTGAAATTCCAAAATTTGGCAAATAAAATTTAATTTTTTGTTTCTTGTTTTTAAAAACCAATTTAAAAGTTTTAAATTTCAAAAATTAAATAAAATTGAAAATTTTTAAAGAATTAGATCTATTTCTTATTTTAAAAGGTTGCTATTTTAAATTATCTATTTAAAATAAATGTTTGGAGCCAAACCCATATAATTTTTTTAAAAATTATTAAGCTAATGCCAAAATTAAAAATTAATTGGAGAGCAATTTTACATCTACTTTTTATTTTTAGTTACATAGCGATAAATTTAATTAGAAAATTGTTCAAAACACGACAAGGAGTTATAAAATGGCATTTATGGATAAATTGGCTAAATTATTGATAATATAAATGCCTATCTTCATTTATTGAGATTTCTTTTGTTTTCAAAAAACTTTTAATTTTATATTTTTTTTTCTTACTTGGAATTTTTAAAATTTTTTATAATTTATTTAAATTTAGTTTTAAAAGTTTTTGTTTCTTCTTTTAAGAATATTTTCCCTTTGATAAAATTACAAACTAGATTTTACTAGTCAGTCCATATGTCATAGGTTTTCTTGTCGCTATCAATAATTCTGACCTTGCCAAAAATATAATTATTTTCAACTATTATTTTTTTAAATAAAAAAATTTAAATCTATAAAATATTTCTTATAATTTAAACAAAGCCAATATATTGCAGCTTCATTTTTTAAAAGTAATTTCAGAAACTAAAAATCATTATGAATTAATTTTTTTAACAAATAAATCCAATAAAAGATTTTATATATTAAATGAAGTTAAGATTTATAAAATATTTTAATTAATAATAATAGTGAAGAATTAAAAAATAATTCTTAATTAAATCGAAGATTGAAATACTATTAGCATTCCGTTTATGGTGGCATCTCTGCTCTGATTTAAATTTAATAATATATTGAGAATAAGAAATATGTAAATTTTAAATCTCTAAATATGCAGAGTTAATTTAAGTTAAATTGACGACCAAATTTATAGTTCCAAATCATTATTCCTCAAAAAAGAAATAAATTTATCCGAAATTAATCTAGCCATTCTATAATTTTTGCATTCTACAATCTAATTTTTAAATTAAAATTTTTTATTTTTCCAAAAACCAAATTCCCATTTTTGCATTTTAAATTATTTTTAAAATTTTTAAAACAAAAAAATAAAAATTTTAAAATAAAAATTTAAAACATTTTCTTTGAGAACTAATTAATTTTGGACCCCTTTTAATGAATGAATGAACTAAAAGGAAACATCACTCATAAAAGTCGTCTGAATTTTTTTCACCAACTACTTGCTATAAATGAGGCAAAGATCTTATTTCATCTTTTGTTTCTGCTGATTGGTGAAGTGCCTCAATTAGGGTCTTATTATTTCTTCTCTTGTAAACTACTTCAAGAGTTTCTCAACATCTATAAGCTGCTGCATTGAAAGTTACTTCATTCCTTGGATGATTTAACTCTTCGATTAGTTGCTGACTGCTACGTAAACTGACTGAAGAATCCCTCTTGTCCTCGAACTTTTTCCCCTCATCTATTGATACTGATTTCCGAATTAACATTACATGAGATGATTACTTTTGAGTCCTATCGAATCGGGTGTTGTAGCCACAACTTCCTCGGGCTCAGCATCAAAACACCACTGTGCCATTAGGAAAATTTTATCTAAGTTTTTCCCTAGTGATTCCTCTCTTGAAATTTTTCACTCCATCTGCTTAACTATTTTCTCATATTTTCATGAGTTCATATATGAAGATAATTAGTGGAATGTGCTTCGCAAATTTTTTAAATTTAAATTTAAAAAGTGTGATCTGCTCTCTCCGATTCTTCTTAAATATTTTAAGTTGTCA
>JAJKFJ010021273.1:0-16447 GCA_027382625.1 Tetmemena sp. SeJ-2015
TTTCCCTAATTTTTTGTCATCTGATCTACTTTCCTCTCATTCAAGTTGCCAAATAACAAAGAATTCGGAGTTTTCACTCTCCAATGTTGTTGTCCTAGTGTCTTCCATTCTTAATTGCTATAATGAAATTGAATTAGCAAAACTTAATTACCTTAATTATTTACTCTTAAAATTAATTAATAATTCTTAAATGTTAACCTCTTTTAAGGTAAACCGTCTTAATGTCATTCTTAAATGATATCTTTATTAAAGAAAAAGCATATTAGAGATCTTAGAAATTTTAATCAGAGTCTTAATTATTGTTTGCGAATTATTAATTAATTTTAAGAGTAAATAATTAAGGTAATTAAGTTTTGCTAATTCAATTTCATTATAGCAATTAAGAATGGAAGACACTAGGACAACAACATTGGAGAGTGAAAACTCCGAATTCTTTGTTATTTGGCAACTTGAATGAGAGGAAAGTAGATCAGATGACAAGTAGAAAGTTCAGTGACAATGCTGTAGGGAGCAGATTTGTTATCTCGGATGAGCTGAAGAGAGCAATTCAGAATATATACAGAATCCAAAGAGAGAATGGCTTCAAAATGTGTAAAATGTTCAAATAAGAGGAGAAGAGCCAAAACACTGCACAGCTAGAGCTTATGGGAAACCTTATTTATCATAGATTTGCTGCATTTTTGTATATCAGCTTTAAATCAACAAATTCATCTTTATCTCGCATCTAATACACGTTCACTGAGCAGAACTCAAATTTCTCTTTCTCCGCAAAAATCATAAAATAAAATTGGAGTAATAAAAGTTGATGATAACTATTGCAGAATTTTGAATGGTGAGGATGTATTTCTGCCATTGGAAAATAAAGTAAAATGAGTAGTATAAATAACTACTCAAAAATAAGATAGAAAAGAATTTAATTCTGAAGAGAAGGCATTTTGTTCTAAAATAAACAGTGATCCTTTAAGAATATTATAATATAGGCTGGGCGGATTTAAACATCTTTATTTGCTAATTATAATTCCTTCTTAAATTAATTTAATATTTATCGTTAGCCTAAAGTCTTCCATTCTGACAATATTATTCATAGAGATATAAAACCTACTTAGTCAACTGTTACCGATTTGAAGTTAATTAATTTATATTCTTACAACCTTCTATTTTCCATTAAATTCCTTCCTATATGTAATCAAAATGAAGGAATTAAAGAGAAGGGGGCAGTTAGAAAAGGAAGTATTTTAACTTTACTTTAATTGATCATCATATTTCCTTTTGCGTTCAGGGTGTCAACTATTGCATTGAACCTATTATCCAATATAGTAAACTCTAATACCATACTAACTTTTTATTTTAGATTGAACGAGGAAGGCAGACAACAAATTCTCAAAATTTTCTAATGCAGCTAAATAAACATCGAAATGCATGGCTATTACAGCGATTCTTCCCTCTATCTTCCTCGTAAGGCTTATCAAACCTAAATCAAAATAATTATAGATTAAGATGAAGAGGGAGGAGTCAAATATTATAAGAATGAGTCAAAACATGTACACATATATTCAAAAAAAGCAACCATTCCATTTGCAACACTTTTCATATACATAAAATTTCGCATTCTACTCCTGTGTAATTATGATCAGTTTATTCTATAACAAAATGCCTTCTCTTCAGAATAAAATTCTTTCCTATAACAAGCAGATAATTAATCTCTAAATATATTCGCGTTTTGTAAATTCTTTGTATTCCGGCTTGTACTTAAAAAGAATGTCTTTTTATACAGTTATATTTTTAATTTCTATATTTTTCGTGATCACTTATTTCTATTTGTCCTATATGTTTGTCTATGCAACTTAGCATTTATAGTAGTTCATCGAAGACAACATAATGGTCTGAAATTACTTAGACTTTGGAAATGAATTCAATAAGAACCTCCTTAGATTTCTGAGAGCAATTCACAAATTTTTTGATGAAGCCAAGACATAAGAAGTTTGTATGGTTCTTTGAAATCAACTCAAACTCAATATGATTAAAGCCAATCTCTTTGATTTATATTCTATTGAAGCAGAGTGCTGTTCAAGTTGAGTGTCCACTCTAAGCATCAGAGGTTAATTCTCAACTAGAAGAGCAATGAAATATAGATTGTAAGGAATGTCATTATCTTACAAGTAACTGTAAATGTTGAGTATAATTTGCCTAAAATTCTCTAGTTGAACAACACCTATCTTTTCTGAAATTATAGATGAGTCTATGAATGGAGAGAATGTTTATCTTTCGAGTAGAAAAATTGTCAATTTCTTCGACATTAGGACTTGAATTTTTGCTATTTAGTTAAATTATTTTTATTTGAAATTAAAATGATTCTAAACTCAATTAAAAGTTTAAGTTTTTTAATTGTTTTGGATTTACATAACATTATTAGATTTCTCATAAATTTTTATTTTTATTTTTTAATTAAGTTTAAGCATTTCTATTCATTCTTTTAAAATTTTTAGAATTTTTCTCATAGTTATCTTTTTTTAAAGGAAAATTATCGATTTTTGGAGAAAAAAAAATTTTTTGTTTTAATGAGGAAAAAGGAAAAGGGGGAAGAGAAGAAGGAAGGTAGGAAAATTCTAATTTGTTAAAGGTCAGTTTGAATTCCTTAGTAATTTTTTGTAAAATAGATGTTGCTTTATCATCGATAGTCAACTTCTTTGGTTTCTAAAAATAAATAACAAATTTATGAGAGCATTCTTTTATTTCCAAGAAAATGAGTTTTGAACAGCTTGGATGCAACATTTTAGCTCGTTTTATTATGTATTCATCATCGCATCTCTACCCATCTTCATACCGATAGTCATCGCTGTCAAAGATAACGTTTCCTTGATCCTTCATTATTAATATATGCTGTTATTTATTATTTTGTTAGCAATCAATCTTGTGCTATCATTAAAGTGTCCATGATTAATTATTCATAACTGGAGATCTTCAATTTTCTTAAATTAGAAACCAAGGCCAAAAGACATTCAGTTTAGAAAATATCACAAATAAAAATTAAAAAATTTTCATTAAAAAATCCAATCTAAAACTTTTAAATTTTACTAGATAAAAGCAAGTCTTCGATTACATTTAGGAATATAGTTAATCAATGCAAATTATTATATGAAGTTTACTGGATTAATATAATAATCTCATTCCACAAATAAACTTCAGCTTTCATAATAAGGAATTATAGAAAAGGAAGTGTGCTAAGCTTGAGCAGTCGCATCAGGACGACTTTGAGGAGAGCTTAATGAGATTGGTCCTCAAAAACTCTCAGGACGCTTCAGATCGAAGCACGATCTATACACATACTTTACCGAAATATGAAAGCGAAAATTATTGATTTTAATTTTTTTGTTTTTATTGTGTTACTACTACTACGTGCCTCAGATCAACTGAGTGAAGATTACATCAGGCAGATAGTGAAGGATGATAAGATTTTCTTCAAAATTTCTGAGTTCAAAATGACCAAGGTCATTAAATATGATGAATTTTTAATAAATGTACTTAAAATAGAGACTTAGTTCCTTCCTACCCTTTTATGAATAAATAAAATAATCATAATATTTTAAGGGCAGCCCCAACCGCTACTAAAAACTTTTAACCCCTTTAAACAAAAATGCGTCCAATCTATAAACAATTTTAACTCACCCGTGAGTCTTTCTCAATTTAACCATCCTTTATCTCAAGTAAAAAATTAAAAAACCCAAAATAATTTTAATGGAAAAAAGGAAGCCTTCTAGAAAAAACAGGTTTCAAAACCTGAAAGGGGGAGTTTTTAATTAAAAAAGAGGAGATGGGTTTAGTTTAACTAAGTGATTCCCAACCCAAAGATTTACCTTCACCACAATCCCCTTTAATAAAGCCAAGAGGGGCTAACTAAAAACTTTCAAAATGAATTTTAAGTTTTATTAATTTCACTCAAAAGTTAATCCTAGTTTTAAATTATTTTCCAACTTTTTTTTTTTCATAATTTGAAAAAGTTTTCTTAAAATTCCCCGCATTTATTTTTCATTTAGGTTTGATTTTTATTTCTAAGTTTGTATTGATTCTGCAAAAGGGAGAATTATTTAAATAAGGTTTTTAAAAAGGAGAGTGAAGATAAGCTCTATTTAAAAATCCTCGCATAACTTCTTTGTTCTACTCCTACGATGGACTCTTAGATCGATCATGGGTTTTCTCTATTCATAGACTTAATGAATTCTTATTATAAAGTCATGGAACTTGTCAGTATCTATTGATCTGTCATGAAAAAATAAACTTCTAGCCCTTTGAGATGTGTTTGAGATGTGATGCGACATCAATAGCGAAGCTTTCCTAAGTTTGTTGTTAATCCTAGATTGATATATTCTGATTTTTTTACATTTATTTTTAGTAAAATGTCCACCTTTCAAAAAAATTTTTCTATTCAAAAATATTTTTAATGAAAAAGATTTCTTGTCTTCTTAATTTGTTTTTTGTTTTGGATTTTGATGCTTGAGAGTGACATAATATTTTCTCTTTATGTTGTTCCTTCCTTAACAGGCCTCAGTTATGAAAGCAAAATAAAATAATATGGAATTTTATATGGAACACGATATACCTCTCATAAAAGATCATGCCAGCATATTAAATAAGCGTGTCTTATGAAATTATGAACTCTGTTTGTTAAGTTTGTAGACTAAGTTTTCTTTTTTAGTATGTGAGGTTAAAGGGAAGTTTTCCTCCTTTATTTAATTGCATCTTTGGTAGTGATATTTTACAATTCTTGGGCTGAGACCTGTGAGCTCTCTTATTCTAGAATACCTGAAGAAAAGCAAACTCTTGTTTGTAGGTTTCAATGTCCTGAAGAGAAGAAGCAATATAATTTCCTCGACGCTTCTTACTTCATAGAAAAATTTGTAATCTGAATCTGTTGATCTATTGTTCCTTCGTAACTCTCTTATATACACAGATAGAGTAAGCTATAGAAGTTAAAAACAATCTAGAAAAAAACAAAATGATTGATTCATAGCTTTCTGCATTCAGTTATTGCGTTTTTATAGCGATTTTATTAAAATATATATTTGAAAACATATTAATATTTTAAAAATTTGCAAAGAAAACCATAAGTTTAATATCTACCTATAACCATCCACATTCATTATAGGATGAATATGATTAACGTATCGTCTATTGATTTTCTTAGAAATGCTTAATTATTTCATCCTTGCTGAGTGATTCATATTATATTCAGCTTTAATTAAAGAGTTTATTTAATTTAAATGTAAACCTCAACAACTATATCAACTACTATTCAACTACTTCATCTACAACAACAAGCACAACCTCTAAAACTTGAAAGTGACAGCCGATTAGGCAAGCGTCCAGGACACGGAAGGCATCCCTCCCGATCAAAAGAGACTTATCTTCGCTGGCAATCACAATGAGTAACAAAAGCATGCTTGCATTTGCTTACTTTTGAAAAACATCCACAACAAGATCTTCAACAAGAGCAAGCAGAACTCTCACCGAATACAACATCCAGAAGCAGTCTACCTTCACCCTCAACAGGCAACAGCTCATAGCGCAGACAAAAAAAACTTAGAAGTGATTTGCTTAGAGAGTTTTAACTATTTAGACTATAGTGATCTCGAAGGAGCTGGCGCCCTCATTAAATTTAAAAACATAATGTATAAAACTATCTCTAATTTTATATATAGCACTTTTCTCTTGAACTAAATCTTCATTAGGTTTTGCTTACCTCTGATCATTTAATCATATTCACCCTATAGTAGAAATGAGATGAACGAAACGTAGAGGATCAATGTAATATCATCACGACACCGGCGAGAAGCAAGTTCACTCTCACGTCTCACATTGAGTAATGCTGCATAGCATGGAGAGTGTGCCTCGAAACTTCATCAGCGATAGAGAGTGAGGAGGAGCTAACAAGCATGTAATCTTTATAAACTGAGTATTTTATTTATACTATGTCGATCAATTATATTCCGTTATAAGCAGAAATGAGTATTGCATTCTTGAAATGGTGAGTGATGAAGAGTGAAAATTAATTTTTCACTTAATAGCTTAAATTACTTGAGT
The DNA here is from genome assembly GCA_027382625.1 of Tetmemena sp. SeJ-2015. NCBI lineage: Eukaryota > Ciliophora > Spirotrichea > Sporadotrichida > Oxytrichidae > Tetmemena > Tetmemena sp. SeJ-2015. The sequence continues at coordinate 6,079 of JAJKFJ010021273.1, forward strand.
GGATTCGATGTGTGACATATGCGCATTGAAACTCTCTATCGAATGATGCTACTTGCACATTTGCTGAATATCGGAAAGTAGAGGGGAGAGGCTTGCAATGAATATTGTGACAGCCATTTTCAATCCGCCTTACTTATGCTTGTGTTTGTAACTCAATCTACACGCATGCCATGATAGGTCAACTAGTGATTCATGTATGCGCATGATGTATGAATATGTGCGAAGCGCATGTAGAGTTTACAGTGAAAGAGTGCGATAGAGTTCCTCACTCCATTAATAATGATCGATTATAGTTATGATCAATTATAAGTATATTATTATTATTAAATTTAAAGCGATAATTGGTTATTTTTATTAATAGAGTGACGAACTCTTTTGCACTTTTCTCCAGAGCGCACTGCTTCAGTGCAAACTCTACGTGTGCAAAGCTCATAACTGCTTATGCATTCTAGCATCATTCATGCATCATGCGCAGACTTGAAACACATATAGCCTAAAAATATATTATGTATAAGCTAACTACTTAGCGCTCAATTTTAAATGCATGACCTTTAAATTATTAAGTTTATTTTTTAAAGAAGAGGTATTCTTCGCTGGCTCAAATTAAAATTTTCACTTTGTGTATTAATGGAAGTTAGAGTGGATTGAAATAATTGCAAGATTAACGAGGTTCAATTCTAGGGATTAATCTTTCGAAATAAATTTTGAAGAAATTGTAGAATCTTCTTAGCAAATATATTTACAATATGCCATAACCTATGTGGTTTGGCTTTCTAGGTATATCTATAAGGGAATGGGTAGAAATAATTAGAATTTTAGTATAAATATATTATTAAAGCTATCTTAATATCGTAGCCGAATTAATTAAAGTTTTGATGGTCTCTCTATTTCCAGCAATTTTTACTAATTATTCAAAATTTTTTTAAAAATTTTAAAAATTTTATTAAAATCTTTGATTATTATGGGCAATTCAGAATGAAATAAATAAATAATGTAATTGTTGAAAGTAAATTGAATTTAATCATTTTCTTCAAAATTTGAGGCTTTTAAGTATTCTTAAATTTTCAATACTTTTTAGAACCTTATTAACTTCCATTCGAAGCAGCCTCATTTCAAAATTACTACTTTGAAATAAAATAAATTTATTACGATATCATATCTTAAAATTAAAATTTTTATTAATTTAATTTAATAATTTTTACTTTCTACTTTTTATTTGAATATTTTTCTTTTCATTCTTTTAGTTATTTATCTCAAGGCCATTAAATATATATTCCATATAGAGAATGAGAATGAGAATTATAGGATATAATTAAATTATGCGTCCAAGACATCTCGGATTAACAAGTGCTGATATTATTAATCCAGTATAATTGTTTATTACCTAGTCTTGTATTTCCTCCACATTTATACATCTGCTTCAAATCAATCAATTCATCTTTATAAGCGACACAAGTTCAGACGAAGATGTTGATGAGGATGATGAGGAGTGCTCTCGACATATCTCGAGACTGAGAGGTGTTATGAAGTTGATTTAAAAAAACTCATATTAGTTTTTGTTAACCTTTCGAACAAGCTACAGATCAGGGGGTGAATAAGTTATTTAAAATGGCACCATGTTTCAGACCCCGATTTATTATTTTTATCAATCACTGAATTAACTAAATTCTATACTATATTGTATCGGTATTCACCTTGACCTCTAGTCTAGTAATATTTGCTAACTCTCGCCTCTCCCAAGACATCTGATTTCAAGATGTCCGCCATGTACGCCTATTGTTCGCTTCTTGTTCGCTTCTTGTTCATCATATCCGCCTTATGTCTGCCTGATGCCCTCTTGATGTCCGCCAGTTGACCGCTAACTGGATTCTAGCCACATCTGCTAGATCTCTTCTTCATATAAATAATTTAAATTATCCTAATTTTTAAGATTAGATTCTTTGTAGATTGGCTTACAAAATATGATTTTTTTTAGCTATCAAAATTATTTTTGCATTTCTTTATTAAATAACTAATTCCACTTAATTATATGATGTGCTTTTTTTTAGTTATAAAAAGAAATTAAAATTCAATATTTCAATATAAAAAAAGCTTTAAGTAAAACTGATTCATCTATTATTAAAGCCATTTATATTTAATAAAAATATAAAGAGATTACCTGCTGATTCAAAAGTTTAAAAACTTATTAAAAAATTTTAATTTTTATTTATACTTTGATTTTGCAGGCGACTAATGACATATTCGAAATCAAATATTTTATAAATACAGAAACAAAAAAAATCTAATTTAATATTATTTAATAACATTACCTTAGTTATAATTTAGATTTATAAATTAATTTATATTTATTTAAGAAGAGCGATATAAATAACAATTAAACTTATAATCACTTTTGAATTATTATAAATTGATGAATTTTAAAATTAGAAAATGAATCCTAAATTAATTTTTGAGAAAGAAACTTCGATTAAACATTATTTGTATAGCTTAGACTCTCATTTTACACTATAGTTCTACTAAATTTTAAATTATTCAGTGAGTAACGGAATATATAATTAAATAGACAAGTTCTTTCAGTAAAGAATTATTCCCCAAGTAGGATATTATTATCCCTAGATTAAGGCATTCTCTCTTATAATATGGGTCTGCCAAGAGTAATGATTAAATTGAATTGCATTGAGTATAAAAAAAGAATAATCAAGTTCCAACCTCTTTATAGAGATCAGCCTTAATTAAACAACTCAAGCAATATTAAATAGGACTAGGAAGATTAGAGATTAGGAATTAGAGTCATTTATATTATAGATTATTTAATACCCCCACCTGTCCCCCTCATAAATATGGGGGCTCATAAAGTCTCCCTCGAATGCATCACCTGTACTCTCTAGACGTACTGACCACTGACCAGGGTGCCCAGAGCCGATAACCGCAAGAGGACGCATGCCACTCACTGCACAGGGCAATGGCCAAGAATCCCTGCCGTTCAAACCCTCCCTTACTGAGGCCGGTCACTCGGGGGCTCAGTAGACTGGTCAGAGAGAGCGTGCACTCTGCCTCAGGTGTCTGCTTCAGGGTGCCTCATAGCGGTAGTCAAAGGGTGGGCGCTGTCAGTGTCTAGTCATCCTCAACTAGGTTCGATCTGTCTTGAAATGCTCTTGTAGCACTGTAGTCGATAAGTCGCCTGCTGCTGCCACTCTTTTATTATTTCCCTTTTTTCCCCCTACGAGAGTCCGAGTCAGCTCCATCAGCAACTCCATCTTCCTCTTGAAGTTCTATTTAATAATAAAAGTAATGATTATTGTAACTTATGAATTAATTTTTATTCTAGGAATTTGGGAAATACTCTTTGGGTTATAAATTTCTATTAAAAAAAACTGTTCACCAAATTTTATTACATGAGACGACATGCTTTTTGCAATTATATGTATTTTTAAATATGAATAACTATTGATAAAAATCTTCAATTAAATTGAATACATAATGAGTTAATTAACTACTTTATAAATTATTTTTCCAATCTAATAGCGAACAACATTTAACAAATCGTTTTTAACTTATTTTTCTTTAACCTAATCAAATAATTTTACTTTTCATACTATTGTAAATTAGTTTTTATTTCAAATTTCTTAACTAAGCATTTATTTATTATTGGAACTAAAAGCCATTATTTTTATTATAAATAAATGTTAATTTAAATATTTATAAAACTCACACATCGGCTTTCCAATCAGACATAGAAGCCCAAGGGTTATCGTGACCACGGGTTACAGTTGCACCTCTTGGCGTCACCTTATTTATTAGTAAAGACGCTCCCAGATGCCTATCTGGTCAAGCAGGGTCCTGGATTACCCTACCAAAAAATCTCAGTGGTGTGTGAAATTGGTGAGGAAATAATCTCAGCGCCCCCTTACTCTGTAGACTATAACATCGTGCAGTTGGCGTCTATAGTTGCTTCCAAGCTTCAATGCTTTGCCTCTCCAGGAATATCCCACTTATCAAGCTCACACCCTTATTGGCAATTTAAACCACACCAACTTTATACTCTATGAGAGGGGGCTTATGGATTATAATGCTCACGAATCATGAGTCTTAACCAGGATAGACCTATTTTTAAGAATTCACACGGATTACCAAACTAGATCGCCTCCAGGAGGTACGCAACGCAACCGAGGCAGAGACTCTGCTAATCTCCTATTACAGCCTAGCCGACTTTGGTAACCACGTCAAGGGTCCTTGATTTTAACTTTCTAATTTAACAATATTAAAAAATGTAAATTATCTAGAGTAGTGTATTATTTTCTAAACTAAGATATAATTAAAAATTATCGTTAATTAAATCCTCTAATTAGACAAATTTTTCAGTATCTATGTCTTTAAATCTTTTTGAAAGAATATGACTTTTAATTATAATCTCAAGTACCGAAGATCTTTTCTTAATCATCCAAAAGTTTTTAATGAACAAAAATGTCCTACTTCTTAACTAAGAAATAGTTGGCGGATATAATCAACATTTTATTTTATTTAGGGATTAATTTAATCATACAAATCATAGATTTTCTACAGATTTTTTTTTATAATAATAATAATAATAACAACGCATTTTAGACGAACTAGCGTCTTGCGTGTTATATGTTAAACTTAGGGAAGCTATACAGCCACTCCCGTGTTAAACAGTCAAACAAATTAAGTCAACTGAAGTTTGAACGATGTCATTAGCTTTCGTAGCTTAGGTCATCACACTAATCTGACCAATCTTCATCGTCGTCCTCGGAGTCATTTTTCTTCTCTCCTTTGAACCATGGTTATTCGTCTGGGGGTCTGGTCAGTTTCTGATTGTATAGGTCTCTGAATCTCTCCCAATTGCGTTTAGGGAGGTCAGTTATCTCATCCAGTATGTCAAGTGTCTCAACTGGGTCCCAGTCGTTGGCTATCTTGAGGATTCTTTCAGCCATGGAATCCTCGGTAATCTCCACTAAAATTGGCAAGTTGTGGAGGAGGGCCATTTTTTTTAATATAAAATCAAATAAGTGAATTGGATCGTGGGTTGGAGAAATAAGATGAAAACCCAATTCTTAATAATCTCTGTGAGCAAGCGCCCAATGATTAGATATCTCTAATTGGCTGATTCTGATTAACTCTAATATTGATTGGTGTTTAATATATAATTTAGAAATATAATTAAAACTCTAATGTTTAAATGAATTTCTCTCTAGAGATCAGTGATTAACCAAAGTGGGGCAATAATTTAATTAAAACCTAATCTTTTCCTATTTAATATCTGAAAATTATCAGCCCTTAGTTTTTTCTTGAAGCTAGAGAATTTATTGGTAGATGATGTTTTTTGCCTTTTAATTAAGCTAGATCTTATTTTCCAACCCACGATCCAATTCACTTATTTTATTTTACTCTAATGATAATTAAATAAATATTTTACAATTTAAGTCATTAAATTTTTAGAAAATTGTCGTTAAATTTATCTCAATACAGCTGAGCCTTAGATTACTTATTCTTCTATTTTTTTAAAAATGAAATTCAAAATTTATATTAGGATAGTTGACTTAGAATTTGATTAAATTTTCACTACTATTTTAAATTATATTTATTTTATAATATTTGAGATACTAGTTTTTCTCTAACATTAGTGAAATATATATGCATATGATTGCAAGCAAATTTTAGTTTAGTTAAATAATAAATAGTTAAATTTAATAAATTTTATAAACTATCTTGTACCATTTATATAGTTGTAATTTTAATTAAAATCGGTGATTGGTTAAAATAATAAATGGAGAGTTACACAATGGTGACAGTTGAAATCGTTCAAACACCACCTGATCTGCAGCTTGTTCGATAGCTTATTAAAAATTAATATGAATTTCTCTTTTAATCATCTCCACAGCACCTCTAAGCAACGAGATATGATGCGAGCATTCTTCTTCTTCCTCATCTTCAAGCTATTTAAAACTTGTGTCACTTATAACTCTTTACTGAGCGCTCCCACACTAAAGTTACAAGGATAAAAAGTTCTTAGAATTTTATGCTGAATCTAATGGTTTAATTATTATTTAAATTAGACACACTTCAACTGTCGCTTATTTATTCCATTTTAATTAAATATCTAATTTAATTCTCTTTTTTATTAAATTCTCAGCTATAATTAGGGATTAACTAAAATATTTTAATGGTAGAAATTTAAATAGACTATTAAAATCGTTTTACTAATTAAACATTGATTTTTAAAACTGTTAAAAGTAGATTAACTTATTAAGTAAGAATTAACGTAATGGGAAGGGAATAATAATAAATAGGGACTATTATCACCCATTAGATATGTGGCGGTAAGTAAAAAATCCCAAAAGAGATTAGTAGCGAAAAAATTTAAATATAGACATCAGTAATTATAACTTACATTACAGTCAAAATTAAGGAAGTTTTTACTCCCCATTAGACCATCCTTCGCACATTCATTAAATTTCAATTTTAATAATTTCCAGGCTCATCCACCACCCAGCACGTTCACGACAACTCCAAAACGTCAAAGTAAGTATAGTTCTTTATTTAAATGCACTAAAATATAAATTTAAGAAAATTCTTGATCATAGCATAGTTGGAGTAATGGCTTATGGAGTTCATATAAATAAATTTTTCGGATTATTCTGAAAATCATGGTTTGAAGCAAAAATTTTGTAAAAAATTTAACACTTACTTTGACGTTTTGGAGTTGTCGTGAACGTGCTGGGTGGTGGATGAGCCTGGAAATTATTAAAATTGAAATTTAATGAATGTGCGAAGGATGGTCTAATGGGGAGTAAAAACTTCCTTAATTTTGACTGTAATGTAAGTTATAATTACTGATGTCTATATTTAAATTTTTTCGCTACTAATCTCTTTTGGGATTTTTTACTTACCGCCACATATCTAATGGGTGATAATAGTCCCTATTTATTATTATTCCCTTCCCATTACGTTAATTCTTACTTAATAAGTTAATCTACTTTTAACAGTTTTAAAAATCAATGTTTAATTAGTAACATTATATCATAATTAAATCATATAAAAACTTAGTAATCAATATATCATTTAAATGCATGCTAAGCTTAATATAATCCTGTGAAGGTATGTTTTATTTTACTTGATATTAATTATGTTTCTATTTACATTTAAAATTATATAAATTTATTCAGCATTCAGCTGAGTGGCTTTTGAGATCTTTTTTAAATTAATCTTTAATAAAAAAAAATTTAATATTTAAGCATTACCTTAAAGTTTTCACTATGCAAATGTTATCAAAAGAAATTTTAAGGCTCAAAGTTAACTACAACTATTTGCTTGCTATTAATTTCCTTTCTATCAACCTTCTATTTTCCATTTAATTTTTGCCTATTGATAATATTAACTATTAAAGTTATGTGAGATACTAATGATTATAGTTAATAAATTTTAACAAGAAAGAGACTTTTGTGTTAAAAATTTTAGGAAGAATAATCCAAAGTATATTTAAAATAATTTTAGTTTTATGAAAATATTTTTTTTAATTCAAAATCCAGAAATATATGCAAGTAGTATTTAATGATCAATAGGATGATTAAATAATAAATACGAGAATAATATATGATCAATGAATACACTATATATTTTAACCTATTGATCAATAATAAGGCCTATAAAAGAGCCTTGTAAATTAGCAATTTATAATTATATATTTTAAAGTTTTTAACTACTAGCTAAATGGATCGCTCAAAAACAAAATAAAAGTCAATTATAGTGATTGGACTCGCAGGCAAAGGCAAATCTTCAATCTTAAACACGCTTATAAGTGGCAATCCTCATGGAGTAGAATTTAAAGCTGCTAGATCTAGAAACCCGGTCACCCTCTCAGTTTCGTCAAAAATATCTAAGCTATACGGAGTCCAATCCGAGAATTAATATCAATTATTTGATGTGCCTGGAATTCTTGGAGGAGAGTAAAATTTTAGTTCCTGGGCAGGGGATTTTATAACCAAAGTTGGTTAAGAGAATATTAGTCTTGTTTTTCTGGTATTATAAAAGACAGATAGAATAGATGAGCCAGCTAAAGTGACTTGTGCTTCTATTAAAGATCTATTGGTCAAGCTTTCTCCGAATCAAATAGTTTTAACTCTGACTAGATGCGAAGAAGAACTTGAGGATGAGGAAAAGTTAGAATGGATGGAGTCTATTTAAGAAATCTTTGGAGAAGGTTCTATTTGCTCGGAACCTTTGTAGTTTAAGATACCAAAAAAGTAATCTGAATAGGAATAATTTTCTATCGAATTTAATAATCGTATTCATTCCTTATTGGAAGGAGCTAAGATTGATATGGTTGTAAATTAGTAGACAGAGTTTCAAAATGTGATGCCGGAACTATAGGTTAAAATTTTAAATTAATTGAAAAAGAGAATTAAATTAGATATTGAATTAGAATTTTTATGAGTGCCTTGAAATATCTTTGATTTAAATAATTATTACCCATTAAACTCAGCATAAAATTCTTAAGAGCTTTTCTACTTGCAAGTAAAAAAGACTTGAAATGAAAGAATAAATTGAATGCTCATATCATAACCCTACTTGAGCTGCGCAGAAATGAAAAAGGAAACTCATAAAAAGTTTTTGATTGGCTATCGAAAAAGCTACAGATCAGAGGGTGAAGCTGCCATTTTAACTATCACGAAGTTGGAACTCGCCATTAAATATTAAGACAATAGAATTGCAATTGCAAATTTAAGAAATAAAATAAAAACAACATTTTATTCTCCAGCTTTGTTTAGTGTCTGTTGCTGAAGAGAGGTCTAGTTTCCAAGTGTAATTAATTATATTGATGGCAGTTTGAATTGAAGATATATCTGTAAATCAATTATATAAAATGGCTTAGCAAACTTTCGCATATATAATATCTGATATCTAGAAAAGTTTTTGGAAAAGTTTGGAATTAGAAATGATTGTTAAAAAGTTTGACATTAAAATTAGTAAAAAAATCAGTTGAAGTAAAACTCCATTCTGATTTAGTAAACTCATCTTAAAATTTTTAAAACCCAGCATCAGAGACTCTGCTTTGTTAAAAATTTTCAAATATTAAAGTCTCTGATTGCTATTCAAAAATTTTAAAGATGGAGTTTTACTACATCAGAATGGAGTTTTACTTCAACTGATCTGTTTTAAACCTAATTTTTAATGTCAAACTTTCTAACAATCATTTCTAATTCCAAACTTTTCCAAAAAACTTTTCTAGATATCAGATATTATAATATGCGAAAGTTTGCTAAGCCATTTTATATAATGATTTACAGATATATCTTCAATTCAAACTGCCATCAATATAATTAATTACACTTGGAAACTAGACCTCTCTTCAGCAACAGACACTAAACAAAGCTGGAGAATAAAATGTTGTTTTTATTTTATTTCTTAAATTTGCAATTGCAATTCTATTGTCTTAATATTTGGGGTAGGGGAGATGGAAGTTAACCTTCCCCCAACCCTTAAAAAAAATCTCACTTTAAACAAGTATTCTAGACAAAAATTGGCCCAAAAAGCCGAATAAGTGAGAGATTTTTGTTTAATTACTCTTATATAGGGTCGTTTTACACTATTTAAGATTTTAAGCTTTAGAAAAAACAGTTTTTAATAATTTATTTTGTTAAAAGTATATATGAATCAGTTAATCTGTTAAATAATGTTCTTCTGTGACTTTATAATTATCAAACTAAAACTATAACTCTCTTAGTAAATCACCCTATATTAGAGCGATTTCATATGGGGACTTTTAATTTTTAGGTCTTAAGTAAATATAAAATAAGAAGGCAAAATTCACTGAAAAAGTGTAGATGAATTTAAATTTATCAGCTTTATTTGAAAGAAAGAATAGAATTATAATTAAGCTATTGAATTATCTATTATAGCTGAGAATTTAATAAAAAAAGAGAATTAAATTAATAAATAAATTAAGAAATTTAAAATCCTAGGCAGTTGAAGTGTGAGATTTTGGGTTAAATATTACCATTTGATTAAGCATGCAACTTTGATCCTTGCAATTTCTTCGTAGGAGGCCTTTGTAAAAAGTTACCTCGGTCACAAGTTTGTGAACTTGGTTAATTTCTTGTTTCGGAGTCAAAGACATCAATATCTCTTAACTGGTACCTCCTATCGTAATGGTGGAAGAACAAATTCATTTTATAATTTGAAGAGCTATCGAACAAGTCCAATATTGGACTAGTCATCTCTAGATTTAACGGCCAACATTTTACAACTCTTCATTTATTATTTTAATTTAATTCCGATTTTCATTTAAATTTTAACAATAGCATAGCACCCCTTCCTTTTCTGCATTATAAATATAATAATTAGGACTTTT
>JAJKFJ010021274.1:0-16256 GCA_027382625.1 Tetmemena sp. SeJ-2015
ACCCCAAAAACTTTGGAGGCACCCTAGGAGGCAAAGATCCAAGACAAGGAAGGTTCCCTCTCGACCAACAGAGACTCATCTTCACTGGAAAGCAAGAAGGGTTACAAAAGTATGTTTCCATTTGCGTACTTTTGAAACCCCTCAAGAACGAAATTAACATCATGCTCAAAAAAAACTCTCCCCGACTACAATATTCAAAAGGGAGTCTACTCTCCCCTAACAGACAGCTGCAAAAAGCGCGGAAAAAAAAACTAAACTCAGACTGGGTTGGTGGTGTTCATTTTCTTGACGATGATCTTGTTGTAGCTGACTCCCTCTTTAAAATTTTAAAAAACATAATTTTTTAACTATCTCTAATTTAATATATATCACTTTGTTCAAGAACTCTATCTTCATTAGGTTTTCCTTACCCTCGATCATGTATTCATATTCACCCTATAATAAAAGATTTAAATTAAAGTTTAGGCTGCATAAGTTAAGATTAATGAGCCAATGATTTTCTTGTATAGATACAAACTTAATCAATTAATTCTAAAGTATTGAGGTTTGAAGTTATTTAAAAACCAAATGTTCTCTAACTTATCTTTTATCATGCACAAACTTTTGAAAACAGAAAACAGTTATTGAGATATTTAATGTGTTTTTATATTTGAATAATTTAATCAATAACTAGCTAAGAATTTAATGAGCTATTCTACAATTAGAATTGTGTAATATTTTCGGTATATATTAGCTAGTTACCTACAAGGCTGTTGAATGTGCAAATATTACAACGAGTAAAGTTTTAAGAATATTTTAAATAAACCTCATCTCCATTAAATAAAACTAAATAATTAAAGTCTTATCTACCAAATTATTTGCTATTTACTTAAATATAGAAGCTATAAATCTTTATACAAGCATAATCTTGATTAAGAATCATTAGACATAATATAATAATCATAAGAGCATTAATTTAGAGCTTGAATATTTTAAAAATATATTTTTGATTATTTGAGGATTCTTATTCAAGTTGGCCTTATTGCTATTGAAAGTCAAATTTGAGGCATTTAAATATTTATATCCGTTCGCATATATTAAAAACCATACACAAGTTAAAATCAATAAGTTTAATTATAGTTATATAAATCAATACTCCTTTAATGAAAATATAAATTTTTTAAAAATAAATATATGATTCCAATTTATAAGAATTTTTTAAAAATTAAAGGTTATTCAAGAATAAATCTGTTTTCATAAAGATTTTTTAAAAGTTTTATAATTTTGATAATTTTAACGAAACAAATTAAAAAAAATTTAAAAAAACAAATTTAAAAAAGAATAAATTTTTTTTTTAAAATTTTAAAATAAATTTTTCTTATTTTTTTTTACTAGGTTAATAATTTTTAATTTTAAATAAAAATATAAAATTAATCTATTAATAAGATTTACTTATTTAATATAGCTTAGATTGCTCCACCATTTTATGAAGCATAGTTATTGAAAACTATTTAATATTTTCAAAATTTTTCTTTTCAATAATTATAAAATCCTTTTTTTCTTTAATGAAAAACTAGAAAAATCAATTTAATGCGGTATTATCACTAAATGACAACTTTAAATTTTGATTCGGATATGCAACATACACTAAGATTTATATGCAAATTTTATTTCCAGAAATATCTTAGTGTCTCGAATATTTTTATTAATCAATTTTGAGGGAAAAATATCGATTGTTTAGATATTTTAATACAGTATCTTTTGATTAACTTATCTCGATATCTCATTAAATATACATAATTTTCTATGAATATTAGTGAAGACACTATTAAACAGTCTTACAGTGCTTTGGCCATTAATACTGAGCGCTCCTCCATTTGTTCCATATCCATTTGTGAAAGTTGAATTATCAACATAAAGATCTGCTTTATAGCCCACATATGCAAACCCAGCTAATTAATAAGGATAAGAGCTCTAACTATAAATTTAAAGAGGCTATATTTAAAATATATTTTTAGCTTAATACTTATTTGAAATAAAGAAAAACTATGCTGATTCATCAATTATAAGTAAGATCTTGAAGATAAAGAGCAGTAGAGATTATTTTAATTCTTACATTCATTAAAATAAAATAAATTGAATTTCAATACTTAAAAATATTTCAACTCCAATATAATTATTGAAGACAGAAAAAATGGAAAAAAGTTTGATCGAATAAGAAATTAAAAATGAAAAATTTCAAAATTGAATTTAACATTATTATATCTTTCTTTGTACCCCCCCCGGAAAAAATGAAAAGAAATTTGAAATTTAATAAATTAATTTTTTAAAAAATTTATTTTAGCACATAAATTTACTTTTTGCCGATACTTTTATTGAAGAAGTTCGACTCTCACTGAGGTGGAGATGTGAATGTGTAATAAATTGCTTGAGATGAGCTGCGACATATCTGTATCAATTATTAGTCGCTTTTGTGAGGTTGCCAGTAAGTATCAAATATGAAAGATAGTGTAATTTTAAATAGACCAATCAATATAAGCGGATCTAAAATCCTTTTTGTTTCAATTCAAATTTAAATAAAATTCAATATATTTTAATTGCTAGTTTCTAATTATAGATAATATGGTAAAGATAATTTTCTGTTCAATTTAAATATAATTTTTAATGAAAATTTGCTTTCTTTTATTTCTTAATTTTTATACTTTATGTTTAAATTAATTGTTAACATGAATTTGACATAAAACAAATTAATAGATTATAGCGAATATTTCTTATAATTTCAAACTATTGATGCTTGAATTTGAGTTTGTAAAACTAGAATTTCGAATTTCAACTCTCCCTCTCATGAACGATATAAAATTAGATACCTTTTAAGCTCTATTATAGTTATAAATTTAATGGATGTTCAAATCTAATATAAATTTTAAATGGCTAGAGAAATATAGTGTAAAAAAATAAATGATTGAGATGATATTATCTAAAAAAAATTTTGATTGAGATTGTCTTTACGAATTATTTTTAGATTCTGTCTTAAAAGTGACTACGAACTAGTACTTATTTTTATCAAAAATTCTTAATAATCTCAAATATTGTTTCAACCTTGAAAGCAAGTTAGCAATTTTCGCAAGTTAATATTTCAGGATCTGTGTGTCTTCAGCTAAATTTTTGAAATTGTTGCTTAAGGCTAGTATATTTTTATCAAACTCCTTGTTGTGAGCAAATTATAATTGACGATTTAAAATTTAAATAAATAATATGATCATATTTTAAACATAATAAATTTAGAATAAGAGGCTAAAGACTAAATCAAAATTTATGTAAAACAAACTGGCATAATTTATATACTTTTAAACTGTTAATATATTGTCAAAATAAAAATTTTACTATTATTATAAATAAAATTTTCTTATTTTATTTAAATGAATATGCAAATTTTGAATTAAAGTTATTAAATATGTTTTAACTCAATTCTTGTGATATCGCTAATGTTTAAAATTTGTATTGAGTTGGGATTAAAAATATAATTATAAGAACACTGCTCAAAAGGTAACCATTTAGCTGAGAAGGTCAGGAATTAAGGAGTATCCTCTTCGGGGATAAATAAAACACTATGATAACTGGCGTCGCCTACGCCACTTAAATAGGTGTCAGTATCTAACGATCTGAGAAAATTTAATAACCTTTTTTGTAAAAATAAATGCATTTAATGATTGAGAAATCATCATTTTTATTATAGATTAAGCATATTCAATTTTTTAACCCTGAAATGGCCCTCGGCTAAACACTTTAAAGAGGAAGAAGCAAGGGTAAAACTAATGAAAAGAGTTTGAATGTAAAATCACTATCTACAGCTCTCATTAAGATTCCCTTCCTTCTTGATGAGAGAGAGAACTTCCAAAATCCTCTGTTACTTGTTAAAAATTGAATAAGAGAAAAATTAATAGGCTCTTCTTCGCAAAAATTAAAGTAGTTTCTTGTTGATTCTAATTAGATATCCAAGCTTCCATGTTTTGGCTTTTCTATAGCCTTGCATCTACCACGAAAAATCTCTGAACTCATTCGAGGCCTTGAATTTAAAGTCAAATTGGTAGTTTTGAGCAAATAAACTACAATTTTTGAGTATTTAATACTTTCTTTCTGTTTCGTTTCGTCCAATTCAAACTGCCAGGATATTTTTAATTTACTCTCTGTCAGATTTAGAATTTAGAATTTTTATAGAAATATCCAAATCTCTATTCTAAGTCAATGAAGGCTGGCCTCTATTTCTAACTCCTGTTAAATTTCAGGACTAATACTGGGTTTATAATTTTTCATTTTTTAAAACCCTTTTATTTTTTTTTTAACTTTTAAGCAAAAATTTATTTTTTAAAATCTTCCCCCAAAAATTTTACTATAAAAATTTCCTTTTTCATAAAAAAATTTAAAAAAATTTTAAACATAAACATACTTGGTATTAATTATAGCATTAAAAATGAAATCGATCCATGTTCTAAAATTTGTATTAATTATAGCTCTCCTGTGTCTTTAGTTTTAAAAAAATTTAATTTAGAAAAATTAAAATTTTAAAAAATTTTCCAAAACCAAATTTTTTTAAACTTTAATTTTAAAATATTCTACATTTAACAAAAAGATAAAATATTTTTTATTGAAATTTTTTCAATTATAAAATAAGATAAAATTTTTATCTTTTAAAAATATTAAAAAACAGAATTCTAAATTAAAATTTCATTTGCTAAAAAAATAAAGATTGAGATTTTTTAGGATTTCTCACTTTAAGAAATTACTTAATAAATAAACAACTCTACCAAATAAATTTTACTTTTTAATCATTAATTTAATATTTAAACATTAAGAATTAATTACAAATGAAATTTTAATATACTCACTTAAAAACACAACGGTAAAGAATTAATTTTAAGTTAACAAAAAATATAGTCTAACTTTCTAGAAAAATATTATTATCTTTCACTATATTTATAAAAATAGCAATTCTTGATAATAAATCAAGGTTAAAGTTAATAAAAAAGAAAGAAATAACAGTGTGTTAGCTTGAAACCTATTTTTTGCTGAGAGAAAGAAGAAGTTTTCTACTTACTGATTATCAATATTTTACTTCATGGTGTCAAGAGGATCATATAATAAGGTAATATAGATTTTGTTTTCGAAATAATGATTGGACTCTATTAAGCGCTTTCGCACCAACGTTGAGGTTAACAGATTTAAGCTTAGTTTTTCTTCTTCACAAAAATAAAGTGAAATTTCTTTTTGCAAAATTGTTCCTAAAATGATTTTTAAATTTTTTAGAAAAATTTAAATTAAAGGAAAAAATTTTAAAAAATCTTTTTCAAAAGAGGATTTATTAACTATTAAGTTAATTGAATTTCTTTATAAATTTTACCATTTAATGATGTAATTCCAACTATCTTAAGTAGATGTCAAAGCATACAAAACGGAGCCGGAATCCGCTTTATTTTCTGTGATATTTGTGCTAGAAATCCATATTTATATCGAGTAGAGAGAAAAAATTACTCCTCCTCTACTTAGAGCAGTGTTATTATTGAAGTAGCATGAATATATATAGGTTTTTGAGCTTTTATCTAAATACATAACTCCTCCATCAATAGCAGAATTTGAGATAAACTAAGTATTCTCAAATATTTTTATTAAAATATTTGGGGAAAAAAAATTGAGATAATTTTATTTTGCTTTCTTTTAAAAAAAAGACCTGTTTAATAAATAAAAAATTTAAAAATGCTTTAATTTTAAAAGTTTTTCATAAAATTATGTAAACCCCCCAATATCGGAAAAAAAAGGATTAATTTTTTAATTCTAATATTTAATAAATTAAAAAGTAAAATTAAGAAATTCGATCACTAAAAAACATAATGAGTTGAAATTTGCTAGCTATTACTCTCCTTATATAGTTCAGATTGTCACGAAAAGCTTTAATGTTTGGTAATTTAAAAAAAAAAATTTTCTTTTTTTTTTAATGATAAATTTAAAATTAGGTTTAAAAAAAATTTTTTTTTTGTTATATTTGGGATTTCTACATATGAATTTGAGACTCTTAAGACTCCTCCTCTTTGAGCTGAATTATTTATGAATTTACTGTTTGTTATTGTCGAAAAGTTGGAATCTAAGAAAAATCAAAAGGGAAAATTTAACTGATTTGCAATTTTAAAACTGAAATACATTTTGGGGGAAATTTTATCTATAAATTAAAAAAATTTTTATTTGAAAAATATTATAATTAATTTTAAAAATTTTTTTTAAATTAAATGAGAAAATTTAAAAAAAATAAAAAATAATATATATATATAATGGAAAAAATTGTGACTCTTGAAGTGCTAAACATTTAAATAATTATTAGACCAATTCTACTAGCATTCTTGCAACTTTTGTAAGGCAATGCGAGAAAAATTTTATGAAACACAATTGTTAAAGGTTGCGATCTTTGTAGGATCCTCCATTAGTCATATCTCGTATTGATGGGCTATGAAGATATGAGTAAAATCATATTTTTTTATATGGGTTAAATAAGCTGCAGATCATAGGATAGATAAATTGTCACGTTAACTTCCACCATTTTTCAACTTTCCATTTATTATTTAAGCAATAATCTATTTTAATTTAATTTTAAATTATATTTTATTATTCTTATTTTAACTAATAAAAAAATTAAAACTTACTTTTTAAAAATAGATATTTTAAAAATACTGATAAACCCATAAAAATTGGTTTCAAAATTAAAATTTAAAAAAATAATTAAATTAATTTTTTTTGAAAAAAAAATTTTCAAAAAAAGATTTATTTTTAAAAGATCGAACTTTTAAAAAGAAAAATAGAAAAAAAAAAAAATTTATTTTTTTGGGAGTAAGAGAAATAAAAAACAATTCTTCGAATCATTATATAATTTTTTTATTTCAAAATGGTATAAGTTTTTTCATAATTAATTAAAAAGTAAAAAATTAAAAATAACAAATTTTTTCTAAAACAGATGATTTGACTAAAACTAAATTAGAAATGTCTTAGTTTTGGCAGTCAATCAAGGTTGTATTTATAACATGAAACGATAAAATCAAAATCGAATAATTAAAATATTATTTAGTTTTTGCAAATTTTAATCACATATATTTCAAAATAATTGGTTTAAACATTATTCTGATTTAATAATTCTTTTACTACATTAAATAACAGTTGTAGGAATTGAAGGTGAAATGCAAATTAGCTCTAAATATATGACAAACAAGGCTTCCTCTAAGCTCAATAAGCTAAAGGAGGGTAGTCTTTTGGCTCTTCTAGAAGAATATTTTCAAATTTTAACTGATCCTCATAGCATTCCTTCTCCCTTTGATGCTTCTTATCATCATTGCTCAGGTCTACTGAGATAGTATAGCTGCTCACTGATGCAAGGTACTGTAAGTTGTTGCCAGTCTTTGAATATCTTTTTCTTACTGTGAGGTCAATAGTTTGCTGCGAATTCTGGAGTTTATCACGTCAAAGCTATTGTCTTTGTCATTGAGTTCCAATTCTAGTTTTTCATTCTTGATTGCCAAAATGATTAATAGGTTTTTCTTTTTATTAATCATTTTGCAATCAAGAATGAAAACTAGGAATGGAACTCAATGACAAAGACAATAGCTTTGACGTGATAAACTCCAGAATTCGCAGCAAACTATTGACCTCACAGTAAGAAAAAGATATTCAAAGACTGGCAACAACTTACAGTACCTTGCATCAGTGAGCAGCTATACTATCTCAGTAGACCTGAGCAATGATGATAAGAAGCATCAAAGGGAGAAGGAATGCTATGAGGATCAGTTAAAATTTGAAAATATTCTTCTAGAAGAGCCAAAAGACTACCCTCCTTTAGCTTATTGAGCTTAGAGGAAGCCTTGTTTGTCATATATTTAGAGCTAATTTGCATTTCACCTTCAATTCCTTCAACTTTTCTTTATATGAATATATAATAGTTGTTAAAACAATTTTTAATATCAAACTTGGAGAAAAAAAGTAAGCAATATCTCTCATTTTAACAAAATTGTTGGCAAATTTTAAAGAAATGATTTTAAATTTATAACTTTCATGCTTAAGTATTTAGAGGCGAATATTTTATATATCATAGAATCCATAATCATAGTCACATTTTAATTTATTTAAGAGTTAATGGTGATATTTTAATGTTGACTAGAGTGGCAAGGTTGCGACCTTTGAGTTTTCTCGATAAGCTTTGAGAAATTGTGTTCCCTTCTTGCGTTTCTCTCTATTCTCCTTCTTCTGAAATCAAATATAGCATGTCGATTGGTTGTTTAATGTAGAGAGTTGATGCTCTTAAATTATTGACTGTCACATTTTCGAGTTTGGGAGACTTATTTTCTTTATAGACTTAGCTAATGAGATGCTGGACTTGTGCGCATGCAATCAACTAGGAAATGAAAAAAAAATGTTAAATAAGGAACTAGTTTCTATGATAATTAAGTTTTATCACACTAATTATTTAAAATCAATTAGTCTTTCTAAGATATCACAATCTGAGAAAATAATACTCATTTTGCTTTTAGTAAATGAGATTAAAATTTATAAGTATCTTTATCTAGGGAATTAATAAACCGAATAGTTTTTATTTAAGGGTTTGAAGCCCTGCCGTATCGTTAACAATATAGGATATAGCAGAGAAAATAGCGCCCTATTTAGCTTTGAAAATAGTCATTTTATTATTTGTAAGCTACAAAGTATATCCAAATTAAAAATATACAAAACCTCCTTCTATTTCTGCAGTCGAATTCGTAACTATCTAAAACCCCTGTAATAAATTAAAACAATTTTAATTTTGAAAAAATAATATATAATTTCTTAAACAAAATATTGCTTAAATTATTTATAAATGCTTTTTATAAATATAATTTTCATGTCTGTGAAATATTTAGTTACGAATGAAAAATATATTAAACAAATTAAATAATCTTATTAATAATAGAATAAAAAAAGTAAAATTAAGATTTATAAATTAACCTAGTGTAATTATATTAATTTATAGCGCTGTGTTGTTTATAAATTAAGATGATTGGACAGTCGAAGCGTCCGCATCTAATCCTAAATTACTTAAAAAATAAAAAATAAAAAGGAGAAATCAAAAATTTCTCAAATTTTAAATAAAAAATTATTTATTAAAAAAAACAAAATGAAGAGCTCTCTTGCCTTGTGAAAATGGCCAAGCAGTAAGTAGAGTTCTTCACGGAACTAGCGATACAAGGCAGAATTATAGCTATATATGTGACTCGCTCACTCTTTCCATTTCAATAGCTCCCATTACTCCAATTTATAGATTTATTCGAAATGAGAAAGTTCGCATGAATGAAAATTTAAAAGTTATATCAACTTTTTTAATTAAAATAAATTAAGAACCGGAAATAATTATTTTCCCAATTAAAAACAATTAGGATTGAGAGCTTAGCATCTAAACATGATTAATGATATATTTGCATTAAAAAGTAAGATTATTTCCATTTTAACCTAATGAATTTCTTTTTTAATAGTTGCCAGGCACCTTCGCTCACCGTATGCACTCGAACAATACAAAGAAAAGTAATTATTGAAAGATTTTGAATTGAATATATTTTATTTGTGGAACTCCAGATAGTGTGGCTCCTTAGATATTATTTTCCTTGAATTTATTTATATAAAATAATGTAACAAAAATCTTTTAATACTTACTTTTCTTTGTTTTATTGCAAGTGCACAAGGTGAACTGAGGTTGACCTGGGAGCTATTCAAATAGAAATTTATTCAGTAGGGTATATACTGTAAAAGGACTTAATTTTGATAATAATGTTCACTTGCTAGTCTCTTATTTTAGGTTATATTGCGAAAATTTATAATTATTTGTCCATAACATATTTAATTCATAAAAAGATGCCTTTAAATTTTTAAAAGCAAGAGTAAAAAGAGAATAATATGCACTGACAGTATCTTAATAAATTGAAATTAATATCTAATAAATCACATGAATAAGTTATAAAAGTAATGAGTTAGAAACATTGAGGCTCAAATTAGCAAATAAATTCAAAGGATTTAAGACAATATAGGAAAGCAATTATTTTTAAACATCTTGACTATAATTAAATAAAAGTTTCCTTAATCTAACAGAGAATATTGTTTAATATGTTAAAGTTTAGATAAATTACATCTAAAAATTCTTCATTTAAGTTGTACTTTGTGAATAACTTTTTTTTAAAAAAAAAATAGTCAACAAAAAGGAATATAATTTTATTTAATGATAATTTAGTACAAAAAATATGTTCTCTAAACAATGAATAACTGATTGCTTTTTGAATCTTACCCGTATTTAATATATAATCGATAAGAAATATGTTTTTATATGAATTATATTGTAATTTTGATTCTAATTATTTCAGATCTCTTCCTTTTATCAATTTTATTGGATAAAAAATGGAATTAATCGATTTTTAAATATTTGTAGCCAGTATATATAAAGCCTCCAGAATGATAAGCTAGATTATTATTCTGAAATCAGAAAATTTTTTCCTTTAAAAAATATATTTTCTTTTTCATATCTTATTTTTATGCTAATAAATGATAAAGCTAAAATACTAATACTTTGAAACGGGTTGTTAACAAAAAGAGCTTAATAAAAGAACCCATTTTAATTTATAATACTCTACTGAGTGGCGATTATTTAATTGTCTCCCCTAATTTTCTATAATTGATTAATTCATATTTCTACTTGAAAGTCTTAGATTGTAAAGTAAAGTAAAGTAAAATTTGTGGAATGTAAATTATAATCAATTTTTAAAGCCAGCACTTATCGTACTAGTTAAGAATCACTATATACCATCCTCTGTAAAAGTCTTAGATTGAATTAGTTAGGTCCCAATTTTTGAGCATCTGTTAATAATTTTATTTTCTATATAGCATAAGTGTATTCTCATATTCTATACTTTTATTTTTTGCTATTAGATATCTGAATATTCGTTAATTATAATATTATAAATAATTTAGAATGAGTAAGATTCTGGAATATAGCTAAACAAAACTGATTCAAGTAACTCTGATGACTAGGACCACTCTGTCATTTAAGCTTCATACTTGATTAAATATCTCTTATCGCTGATTATCTATTCGTATTAGTGCAATAATAAATTAAAAAATGCGTTCTACTAAAGATTTAAGATTATTAAAGAACTCTAGCTAAATTTTTTATAACAAAAATACTAAGCTCATTTATCAATCATTGTGAAAACATTTTATGGAAAAATTACCTTCTTAAAATAATTTAATAGATAATTTATCTGAGATAATTATTTCTAATTTAGTTTGAACTATTTTTATTTGAGAATAGTTGCATTAACATTAATGAGAAAGTAATTAAATGTGGGCCTTTCTAAATAAAAGCTGCCTCCTTTGAAGGCACGATTATTATCAAAAGAAGAGTCTTGACATCTCACATCTCCATTAATAACTGAAGCTACTCCTCCTAGTAAGCTAGATTATTGTTCACAACGGAATTAAAAATCCAAAGTGCCTTCTTAATATGTGTTGCATTCCCTTTAAATAAAACCGAAAGAAGCATAGTCCTTTGTCTAGGGTAATGAAATTTTCGTATATTGCGAACAGAAATAGCTAAAGTCATTATAAAAAAAATTAAAAATTTAAATTTAAATCAAAAAATTTTAAAATTTTTTAAGGTTTTTAATTAACTTACTAATTAATTAATTTTTGTTGTTAGCAATGATAAGCAAATATTATTTAGTATTTCAATTTTTCTGCAAAAAATCATAATTTTATTTGATAGAATTTAAATTATTTCATATTCTATATAGCTGTGAAATATATGAAATATATGGCTTTACTGAATGGAACTTTATATAAAAAATAAACTAGATATGGTTTTTCTCTTCCAAGAACTTAAGATTTTTGAAAATTAAAATTGGAGCTTTCTGTTTTTATATGAAAGCAACTAATGTTTGTAAAATAAGAATGATTTTTTTAAAAAAAATTTATTATTATTTTTTTTCATATCTCTATGAGAGGGGCTCTAGATTGGATAAAAGAAGAAAACAAAATCAATTTTGGATATAGTTGCCAATCGAAAGAGAGCAATTTAAATATTACAAAGTTGCCTCATTCTGTTAATTAATTTATTCAACTTTCTAATTTAATTGAATTTCTAACTATAATAAAGATTTAACCGAGAATACCGAGCTTACTTATATTATATAGGCATTGAATTCTAAAATATTATCAAAATTTTATTTTTTAACATAATTTAGAAAATGACGGACTCCTATTTAAAGTTTATTTACATATAAACTAAGAATTATAGATAATCAAATTTTATTGATTAAATATTTATTTTTTTTATAAGAGTTTAAGATTAATGTATATAGTTTTGATTTTGTATTATGACTCTGCAATATAAAGTTTTGAGTTATTCGAAGTTATATTTAAGAGCGAGTGAATCGTTTGGGTAGCATTCAATAAGTCCTGACTCAAATTCGAATCCTACGTTCACTTGATCTAAGTCAATCACTCCACCATAAGTAGCAAAAGATTAGAAGATACTCACGTTGTAAAAATAAGCCAATTTTATAATAAAAGAGATTTGATATGAGAATTTGAATAAAGATAAAATCCTAAGGATAGATCGGAGAAATTCAATAACTTTTCTTATCATATATTAAAAATCTAAAATTTAACTAAATCAATGGCGAGCATAATTTTTAATTGATATAAAGTTGACATATATTTCGATTAATAAAATTAGATTGTGTTCGATAAAATATTTTAATAAATCGGAATTCATAACTAATTTAAGTAGGATAAAATTAACAGAATATATATGAATGTTAGAATAATTTGAAAAGCGAGCAAACTTCACGAGCAGTTATCAATCCATAAAGTAATTAAATTAGAGCTACTTGATCTATTGAATTGAGGGAAATTTAAAAGGTCTGAGTAAAATATTATAAAGAGGCGGAAAAATAAACAAAACTTCTTTTAAAATAACTAAATATCCTTTGTCATATGTGATACTTTCAAGGATATGACACAGAACATTTTCTGAGGTCTAGCATATGAAATTAACTTTGAAAAAATATTTTACTATTACAGAACAGGAAACCCGATCATTTCTATAAATATTTTAATCAATATTATAATTCCGTATAGGATCTGTTGCCAAAAAGAGAGAATTGCTGATCTAAGAAGCCAAGTTTTAAAACATTAAAATTCTTTCTACCTATCATCTCTAATTGCTATTATTAAATAGGAAATATTATTACCAAATAACCACCTTCACGCTGCAACCTATTTATACTCTGCTTTTTGCCAATAGAAGATTGCTCAATTTATAAACAATTTAAGAAATAATCAAATTAATAAATAGACTGAAATGAAACGTCAATTATTAATTTTATAAATTAATTAATATCATGAATGAATATTGTTATTAAGAAAATAGGAGGGGGGCCTTTCCTCGACAGTAAAATTTTATAATGAATAAAGGTTAGAAAAAAATATGTTTATGGGTAATTTTCCCCTAATTTATTCTTCCAGTTATAGGGGGCCTTTTCGAACATCTAAGGCTCAAATTTTAACCCTAATTCAGCAGTTAACCCATTCTAAGAAATAAAATTTATATTTAAGCTATTTTTAGCTATTGTAAATAAATTTTAAAGGAATTTTGAAAAGAACAATTTTAGAATACATAACTGTTTAGCTATAGCCCAATAAGTATAGATAAAAATTTTTAAAATTTTCCTTACTAGAAATTCTTTTTTATAAAAATTTTTCTTTTAAAATTTGTTTAATTTATTTACAATGAAAAAATAGTTAAATTATTATTTAAAATCTGACCTCTAACTGGCTGAATCAGGATTAAAATTTGAAGCCTTAGATGTTCGAATGCACCTCTATAACTGGAAGAATAAGATTTAGGAGCAAAAATTACCCTATAAACATATTTTTTTCTAACCTTTATTCATTATAAAATTTTACTGTCGAGGAAAGGCCCCCCCAGAAAATATTTATAAATAAGCTAGACCGTATAATGGACCAAGCTACTTAATATTAAAGTAATGCAATTAATATTATATTTTATGATTATGTCTCTAAATCTTAATCAAATTTAGATATATTCTGAGTATTCTTAAAATGAAGAGTCAAGAACTAATTAAGAATAATATTGAATAAGATTCATATTTAGACTAATTTTTATTTAAAGAATTATATTATGATATTATCCTTATTAATTTTTTAATTTATACAATTATGAGTTCTATAAATTCTATTATAATAAAAGAGGATATCTTTTCTAACTTTAATAAATATGATTGATCCCTATATCATGGATTAAACCATATGACTCTTTAAACTAATGCTAAATTAAATTTCCTTATTTTTAAAATCAAGTAAATGGAAATTTCTAAGCTTACAAAATAAAAAAGTCAGGAGGCTAAAAGCCGAAATGATTTCTTCATAATTAGTACTGATAATTGGAAATATAAGTAATGATTCCTAGATTGAAAAATACATACTCGTTATAATTTAAATTAGGACTAAAGGAATGGGTAGACCAATCACTTTCCATAATAAAGTATATTCATATGAAATTTTGAACTTTTATAATTTAACTTCGACTCTTTTTCGGAATATATAATTATTTATAGGAATTTAAGTCTTTTTTCAAGATTAAATGATCTAAATTTAATTCAAATCCATTATAAATTGAAAATTGCAAATCTTATCTACCTCTAAATTATACTTTATTTTAACCCCTGATTTTAAAAAAATTTTAAAAAAAAAAAATTTAAATAAAAAAAAATTTTTAAAAAATTAAAAAATAATTAAGGTTGTAAAATTTTAAATTTTTAAAAGGTTTATTAAGAATTTCCCCTAAATTTAAAAATTTCTTAAAAAATTTTAAAAGTTTTAAAAATTGCTAATTAAATATTTTAAGTCTCTTAATTTTAAACAAAAAATAAATTTAGTTAAAACTTTATTTATTTTAAATTTAAAAATTGTAGGGAAACTGAGAAAATTCCTCCAATTTTAGAAGTTGAGTGAATTTTTTTGAAAGTGCTTAAGTGAAACCAGAGTCTCCCACATCTTACTAAATTTCAGATATCATAGCTCCTTCAGTCACTATGAATAAATATAATTTAGTAAGAAAGCATTTTTAATATGAGACCTTTTCTCATAGAAATATTATTTTTAGAGATAAAAAATCATTATAAACTACTTTTTAAATTATTTTTAAAAAAATTTTTTAGCTTTATTTATTTTAAATTTTTTTTTACAAAAATAAATTTTTAAATTTCTTTTTTCCTTTTATTCAAATTCGAGATTAAAATAAAAAAGTCTTTTTTTTGGAAAAAATTTATTTTCCAAAAAATTTTTTTTAAAATAATTTTTGATCAATTTTTAAAAAGTTTTTAAATTTGTAAATGTTGAGGACTAATGAGACCGTATCTTAATTTTCTGCCAAAGCTAAATAATCCTGAGAAATCTCTGCTTTACTTATTCACCTAAGATAGGGAAGAAAAAGTTGCGTTGTTAATGTTATAATTTAAATTATTTATTTTCAAACAAATTAACTGCTTAAAAAAAAATTTTAAAATTTAACCAATTTTTGTTAAACTTTTTTTTTTTAAAAAAAAAATTTTTGTTAGTTTAGGCATAGATGTAAAAAAATTAATTGCAAAAAACCTCCATTAATTGTAATATTTTAGATTAATAAATATAATTATCTTTTTAACTCAAAAGTATAAAATCATATAGTTGAATGTTAACTTACTGGCAGAGCGGACAACTAAAAATGGCAGTACTTTAAAATTTGTAGCAGTTTTAAATTCTCATATTCTTGAAGAAAGCAGTAAAGTAGAAGCAGCCAGTTTAGTTTCTAGATGACTCTTTGCAAAGCTTATTTGTTGAATCTAAAGAGCTTGCATCTGCGTTAAATAAGAAAAGATTACTACTAGAAATTAAAATATGTTAAATTAAATTCAATGGTATTTGAATTGCAGAAATCTAGATTTTTAATATAACTTTAAAAAAATCTTAATTTTTAATTTTTTTTTATTTAACCAAAATTTTTTTTTTAAACCCCTTAAATAATTTTTAGTCAGGGAGATAGCTTGAAATATCCTGTGAAATAATTTCGAATGAATGTTTGAGTTTAACATGATATTAAAAATTTTCAACGCTGAAAATTTAAAAAAAGCCCTTAATTTAAAAATTCCCGCACTTTGATTGTAAGA
>JAJKFJ010021275.1:0-21620 GCA_027382625.1 Tetmemena sp. SeJ-2015
CTTACGGAGGCAAATCTTCTGATGACGACTCAGTTTCCCACAATCCTATTGTATAAAAATATATTCACAAAATTAAACTTCTTATCTAATTTTTAACTAAATCATGTCAAAGAAACATTTTATACCAATGAATATAATTTATTCATTTATTTAACAAACACATGAAATATAGAGGAAGAATTATTTTTTTTAATAAATTAATAATTAGTAAAGATATAAAATTGAATAATTGTGTATTTCCATGGGAATTCTGACGTTGCTGTTGGCACCGAGGGAGAATTCAATGGATTCACAGCATCTATTGAGCACTTCCTTAGCAAGGGCTACAAAAAGAGTGAACTCTACATCACCACTTGGGGACCTGGAGACAAGGATTTCGCCTAGAACCAGGTGCATTCCCAGGAGTACTTTATTTTAAATGTACCTAACATATCTTAGAAAGTTCACTGAAGCAGTTATTGCTTACACTGGTGCCTCCAAAATCAACGTCATGGGACACTCCATGGGAGTCACTCTCGCCAGAAGAGTTATCAAGGGAGGAAACGTAAAAGCTGCTTCTAACCCTTTCAGCCTTGGCGCTTCTCTCGCCCACAAAGTGGATACGTTTATTGGAATTGCTGGAGCAAACTACGGTCTTGCTACTTGCTACATGGCACCAATTGTTCAGACTTGCAATAGCGTAAACGGATTCTACCCAGGATACTCTATTGGACCTCTTGGACTGGCAACCTTCTTAAGTGAGTTGAACAATGACAGCGTCAAGGAAGGATCTTTCACATATGGACTTATGTCAGCTTACGATGACTTGATTGGATTTGGCGATATAATTTAATAGATCTTGTTTGGGGTCAGTACACATCAAAGTGGCCTACCATGGATGACTCAACCGTCTATCAGTCATCAGACTACACTCACATGAAGCTAAAGTCTCTTACCGTTGAAACTCAGTACAGTCTAGTCACCTACCACAAGCCAAGTGCTGACTCCCTTTTCCTTCAGTGAAAATCTAAAATGCGTAATCAATAAGACTCTTATTGAAAGTCTAC
The DNA here is from genome assembly GCA_027382625.1 of Tetmemena sp. SeJ-2015. NCBI lineage: Eukaryota > Ciliophora > Spirotrichea > Sporadotrichida > Oxytrichidae > Tetmemena > Tetmemena sp. SeJ-2015. The sequence continues at coordinate 1,047 of JAJKFJ010021275.1, forward strand.
AAGATTACACACAACTATATATCCTATCCAAACTCTTGCGGAATACAATTTCTGCAAGCTAATATCAAATCATGCTCAAGCATTCAATCGATGTTGAATGGCCTGCTCATCTTACAAGATGCCATCAAGTCTGCCTTACTATAAGAATAATAAGCTTATCATTCAATTATAGGCGCTATAAATTGATGGTTATCAAGTGACGTGGCTGCTATTTAGTATCAATACGATTTATATCCTAACTTAATTAGATCAATTATATCCTACTCAATTATATTTCATTTAATAAAGACATATGCTTCTCTTCAAAGACTTAAAAAATTGATAGATATAAAGTGTGCGTAGTTTTATATGCTTCTCGGTGCTTAGTTGATTTTCATGAGTTAAAAGAGTCTAAGCAATTATTATGAATGGGAGGGTCTAAGCTAGAATCGTCTAGGAAAAGTATGATTCGTGTCATTTCGTAAAACACAAAAGTCAGATTCATCATCATTACCAAAAATCCAATCATCGCGAAGGGAATTGCTACTAATCTCATCTTAACACTAAATCAATTACAATAATTCCTTTAAACTTACTTGATATCGTAATTCCTGCAAGCCATATGATAAAAAATACCAGGCAATATATAAGTCATCATTGGCTAAGTTATTGAAGCAGCCACTCTCACAACGTACTAAAGAGGATTTAGTAAAAATTGTAAGAATTTAGAGGGTAACATAAACTTTAATCAATCCGAGTGTGATCTTATTATTACTAGAATTCTAAATTATAATTTGATTTTAAAAATAAAAACGAAAGAAATCTTCACAGGATGATAGAAGAAAATAATGTTCCAGGCTATCAATAAAAATGTAAGAAGATGAGAGTCTATATTCTTAATTTAATTCTTGGTTCTTCTTAAATTATTTTCATGCTTTTATTAAACTCAAAAACTATAAAAACTCCGCAGGTTTCTTTATCCAAATTAAATGAATTGGCAAACATAGATGCGGCTTCTTCTCATTTAATTTATTTCTCAATAACATAATTTCTAATCAACTATAAAGCTAATGTGACTCCCACTAATAAGAAAGCAATTGTTTTATAAAGTGGAGAATGAGTTTTAGAAAAGATTGAAAAGGCATAAAGTGTTTGATGTTTAAATAAATTGTTTTCAACTAGCTCTATCTCTCTATCTCTATCAAATAAATTTAATATTTTTTCATTAAAACATTCTTGGACACTTATGGCGAAGAAATTCCGCGTGGTAGGCTTAATTATTTTAATTCAATTAATTGAGGAATAGAGATAATTCTATTCTTTTGGTTACTTGGACAAATAATACTTATGAATAAATCCAAAGGGAAACCAACTTAATTTTTTTGAAAAATTATTTATCTTAGAGTTGCTTATCATATCAACTAATTAAAGTAAAATTCTCCTTTGGATGTATGTGCCATTTCTCTATCTAATGGATAAAATTTTTTCTAAATTCTCAACATCTCAATAGATATAGAAATGCTCCTTAATTTTTTTATAGGAGTTCTTGAAAGATTCAGCAGAGCAAATTTTATTATCCATGATAACTAAAAAAGTTCATCTCATCAAACGATCAAAGAAGTTTGAAATATTTACAAATAAAACTTATCTCCACTCCGACTTACTCTCAATCGTTTAACTTAATAAAGACCTACTTCACAATATGAGAGAATTAAAAATAGAGAATAAAGATAGAACATAATAATTAAACGAAAAATAAATTCACAGAAACTTAAGGCAAAACTATAGCTTTTATTCGTGATTAGAAATTTTATTAATTATGCTGAATAAATTTATTAAGCTTGGATTAACTTATAAGGATTTTAATCAAACATTAAATTTTCATTTGGAAATTTTCAATAAGTCATTCTTAGTTTTGATTAATTTGGATGTGAGCAGAGGTATTAATCATTAGATTTTTTGATATGGTAAAAATGCGTCAGAGCCAAATCAGACTATCAATTTTCTTGAATATATTCAATGATGTGACTGGAGGAGTGCTCTGCTTCTGTGAGTCTGGCTTTGCACATCTAAGCTGAGCGCTTCTTGAGCGAGAGAGTCCTCCCGTTTTCTTTATGAAAATAAGTTTAACTAAAGTGAATTTCTAATAATTTAGAATGAGATAAAAATCTAGAGAGTAGTTTCATTTGCTTACATATTTCTACGATGTATGTGCATATATCCTGCTTAAATCTGAAGACCGCCAAAGATTTCTTTGAATCACTCTAATTTTCTCTTGCCAAAGTCGTCCTCAAGTGATTGCTCACACCCAGTCCATTTCCTTTTCTAAAATTTCAGAATGTTAATCTGAAGTCTATTTATGGAGCGAAGTTATTAAATTAGCCAAGCTGAATTTATATAGTAAATAGCTTTGATTTACTGAATTACTAAATAGGGTTCACAGACTTTCTTTTATTAATGTTAAAATTTAGAAATTTTAGCTTGCTATTGATAATTAAAACTTGATGGTTTTTATAAAATATTTATGATTTTTTGTGATTTTTTGTGATTATTTGTGATTTTTTGTGATATTTTCTATCTTAAAGGCCTAATTTCCATGATCTAAATGTCTAAGAAATTAATTAAACAAGCTCTGAGATCTTCGAGTCATAGTTACCTTTTGATTGTCAATATTTCATTAATTCAGTGTTGGAAATCAAAAAATGTTTTTCCTGTGCAATTAACGACTTTCCCTGAATGTCTAAAAGTTCTAAATCTTTTTGTAGAAAAATGCTGCAAATCACTGTCGTACTTTATATAATCTCAGGTCTATTTTTGACTCGAGTGCTTTAAATTCTTAGTGTTTAATTCTAATTTGAGTATGGTTGATATCTGAATCATAACTTTGTAATGTTTTATTAGGTTATTTTTAAATCGCCATGAGCTTTTGTGACTCTGGTAACCTACTTTATATTTCTGATTTTTAATATGAATCTGCATTCTTGCATCCTCCTTCTCTTCTCTATAAAATAAAAAGTTAATTTAAATAAGTTAATTTAGCAAATTATTTTACAAATATCATAGTGCTTATCATCTCTGTATATAAAGAAAAAATAAGATCGAAATCTGCTTCTATTAATTAAGCTAAGCTTATAAGCATAGTTTGAAAGAAATAAAGATCATTTATTAGAGAAGAAATTTTAATAAAGAATGCAGGAAAATATTTCCCATAAAAGAAAGAAATTATTTGAAATTTTTTTTGGAAATAAATTAGGAACTTCTTTCAATCTATCTAAAGTAATTAAGCTTCTTAAGTATACTCATTAAATCTATTTAATTAATTGAAATGGCGGATAATCCGCCATTTTAAAATGTAGCAAAGATGAAACTACGAACTAATTTTAAGAATTTCCTATAGTGTGATAATATTTTTACTATTTCTACAATATTATGGCATTTAATAAATAAAAACCCCGAATAGCTTTACTTAATGAGCTAATGAAATGGCGGATTTTCCGCCATTTTAAAACTATATATTTCGGATAATTTAAGACTTAATGTAGTCAGCAAATATTATGAAGATAAAAGTTAATGATATTGAAAGTTTTATTTTCCTAATTGATATGCAAAAAATGTTTTAGAAAATATTTATATCCTTGTAAGAGCTTACTTTTTAATAAAGTATATTTGAATTAAGACTCATAATATGAAATTATATATCTTGTTTCAGAGAGGAGAATTAGTAATTGAATGAAATTAGTTCCTCAATGTATTACTTACAATTAAGTGAAAACATTTCTGCATTCCTTCATCAGCTTACCCATCTATACAATAATTAAATTTTATTTAAGAAATTAAAGTGATATTATTAAAAGAATTATTACTTAGCAAGCTAGAATGTCCTGCACTAAGATTGAATCCTTTCTTGTTCATCACTGCTGTCTGAGGGAAAATTTTTTTAATTATTTTTGATTAAATTATTAATTAGATTATAAAGAAATCGACCTTCGATTGATTAAACTTTTCATTGCTCTCCTATTTCTTACAATTTTTACTAATTCTATGCTTGGAACTAAGGCTAGTAGTAACCTCTTATTAGGACAACCAGAAGAAAGTTTAAGAAATAAACCAACGCTGAGATTGAGTAATAACTAATGTTTGACAACTTCATGTAAGGCATGCGAATCACATTATACACATCTTCTCGTACCTTCTCTACCATATACTTCGAGTGAATGTGATTCTTTGACTGAAAATTTTTCAAATCCTCCATCTTAGAGGAGAGGGACTTGTTTAACAGCTCATCTATGAGAATGAATACAAACTCCTTTCCTAAATAGAACTTGTAAGGGACCTAAAGAAAATTGGTTGCGACCAAGATCCAATCAATAATCCATCCATACATTTAAATAAAGAATAAGAGTGATTTTTGTGCCGTATTAAAGGTGAACTGTTCCTGTAGAGGTCAGTTATATTGATTAAGCTCCAAAGGAAACCATGCAAAACAGCAGGCAATAACTCACGTTTATACCTGAAGTCCACATAGCCACTCTAAGGCCGTGTTTGGTTTATTGGTGGGTGTTCAAGCACTGATACACAATTAAGAAGTAAGCCTGAAACTCAAATGCAAAAGCAATTTTAGGCATGAATAGCAAAGAATCCTTATACTCAAATACTTCCGAGCAAGGTTCTTATCCCAAATAGTTCCATTAGAACGCAGAGAAAACTCCTAAATTATTATAGTATTAATTTACCTATGGCGATGATCAGGAGAACGTTGAGGAAGGCTATTATGATTCCTAAAACCTAAAGTTAAGTATATGATAGTGTACCTTAATCCTGTTAAAATTCTTAATAAAGATAGAAGGAAGTAGAGCTATAGCAATTCCTATGATTATTAGATCGTTATCAATTTCAGAAATTGTTTTATGCTGTTCAGTTAGCTGTTCTTACAAAGTGATGTCGAAATTATCTACACATATAAATCGATCAATCCTTACAAATGAATAGAATGGGCATTATAGAGTAAAGCATAATTTGAAGTAGAGTAACGAAAATAATTCCACCACGCCCTCCTCCGAAATGATAAGCAAACTCTTGCATCGAGCTACAATAAAATTAGCAAAACTTATATTTACCCTTGCTTGGTGATTTCACATACTTGAATAATCAAGTAACAAGAAAAAATACCAGATACGAAGTTAAACAGAATTATGAATGCAGCTATTAAATAGTCATCATCACAACCAATTCTTACTTTAAACAGGATACAGTGCAAGTACATACGGTAAGCAAAGAAATCCACTTCCCAGTGCAGCAGAGAGTAACAAAATAATTGCATTTGCATCACTCAACATGTCTTTTCTATACAATATTCTTTAACTTTACTTATTTTATTAGAAATAAAAATTGTTATGTTAAATCTAGAAAACGCTAAATATGAATAATTATATTGATGTTTTTATATTCCTGACTAGAGATTGAATATTTGAAATTCATTTCCAAGTCCTAGACTTTGTTTGCAACCATCACTTTCAGAAACAATTTCGTTATTGTTTTTGTGGTTTTCATTCTGCTCCAATACAGATCGTTTGAAATCTTCAGCCAATTAAAATTCATCAAAAGATATTTAAAATAAAATTTGAATACAATGAATAGCATTGTTTGTCTATCTAGTTCTCAGTGTTCGAATGCTTGAGAAGGCGAGTTCATAGTTTGTATATGACCATAAAATAATTTTCATTATCTATTGCTTAGCGTTTAAATTGTGATTGCGAAGAAATTTCAACATTTATGATTTTTAATGAGCTCTAAGAATTATCTGAAGATTAGACATTTGATAAACCTTAAGCATTGATGTTTTGATTTACTTTCACTTTATATTATAAATTGGATTACATTATATAAATTATAAAATATCATTCTTTAAAATATCTTATTTTTACTTGAGTGGTCTACTTATTGAATGAAGTTTTTTTAATCTAGAGTGGCAATGACTCAGCAGAGTCACTTACTCTTTTATTCTGTCGCTGGTTATTTGAGAAGTAGACTCCATCAGGTTACGAGTTTCTGTTTATGCTACTGTCAGTTCTAATCCTTGAGTTTTACTTGCTAGCTCTTCCATTTGCAAATAAATTCTAAGAGGATATAGAGTTAGCTTGATTGCGTTCTTTGAGTTAGTCAGCAGAATAATTGTTATTTTCCATGCTCAATTTAATAACAATTTCAGGATATTTAATTATCCTCTATCTTCCACACACACAACCATTTTCAAATTATATTTGTAATCAATTAATTATCATCATGGAAAATTCTACCCAACAAACTCAGGTAATTTCTCATACTAAACCACTTCAATAGGAAGACCAAACCAATCAGGAAGAGGTGAAGCAGGCTTCGCAGTCAACTCAGCAGAACACACAAGACGAAGAGGTGTCAGGGGAGCAGAAGAAGCTGGAAATTTGTAATATAGCAGAACCAGAATAATTGCGTATAGACAATAAGGCATTTGAGTACAAGGAGGAGGGCAACAAGTTCTTCAAGCAGAAAGACTACAAGAGAGCACTTGCTAAATACGCAAGAGTAGAACTCTACACCAGGATCCTCTGCCCCAACAAGGATGGAGAGATGGCCATGTACAGCAACATGAACAAGAAGAGCAAGGTAACCCACCATTCTTCATAAACAAACATATAGGAATTGGAAGCAAATGAAGAGGAACAAAATGAAGTCATTGATCTCCTCTCAACAACATTCATCAACATGTCCATCTGCTACTTCCTTTAGCAACAGTACTAGAAGTCTGCTGAGAAAGCCACAAGAGCAATCGACACTAAGAAGTCTGCTAAGGCTTACTTCCGCAGAGGCAAGGCTTATATGATGCTCCAACAGTATTAGAATGCTGCTTCCGACTTCGAGGCTGCTGTCAGATTAGATCCAAGCGACCCCAATGACATCCAACAGGAACTTAATCAAGCTAAAGTAAGAGCCAAGCAACAAGAGAAAGATAGACTCAGCAAGATGTCAGGCTTCCTCCTCAAGCCAGAGAAAGAATGAGTGTGCACTTTGAAGCTAAAGATTTCTTTAATTTGATTAACTAGTTTAGATATTGATCTTTAATATACACTTAAAAAAATAATAAATAAAAGACTATATTTATAGAGCAAATAAAATGCAAAAGCAATCATAACCTCCTGATTCTAAATTGTCTAAGCAGCAGATTATGGAGTAGGAGAAAGAAAACATGCTCAGGCAATAGCAAATGCAAGAAATGCTGAAGTTCAACCAATTAGTTCTTTCATTATATTTCTTGCCAAGTGTGAATCCAGACTAGTAGCAGAGGTGATTATTTACAATGATGTACTTTCAGCTTTTCAACAGTATCTGCAAGACAAGAATATTGAATCCAAAAAATCAGATTATGCAAGCCTCTCAACCATCTTCATGGCCTTCAAGGCTGTGCAGTTTATATAATTTAGTTTACCTTCATTACTAGAGATGACGGTGAATCTAAATTTAAGGAAGAGCAAAAGCCTTTTCATGATTGGAGTCTGGATGATGAACCATATCATGTTTTATTTATAAGCAGCAAGGTACGATACCTCTACTATGGAAGATATATTTTGTGTTTAGAGTTGAAACTGAAACATACAGTAAAGTTAATTGACACAACTTTTGAATCGTTTAACGAGAGAGATGACTTGAATTCGTCTTTTTCAGGTTCTTAAAACTAGAAGAGAGGGCCCATGTCTATCAGGTCTAATACAGTCAAGGATTAGTTGTTCCTGAGCAAGAAAACACTTAGAAACATTCAAGAGAAGCCTAACCCCTCTGACTATAATAAACTGCAAGTGCTGCTTTAATCTGAGAAGGAGAGACTGCTAGCCAAAGAAAATGAAACCAACGATAACCTTGAGGACAAAGTCAATAAACTCAGGCAGAAAGTAGAGATGGACAAAAAACACAAGGAGGAACAAGCACTCAAGAAAAAGTAAATGCAGGATCAAATCAGGCAGAAGAATCTAGACTTACAGTTAGTAAGGGGACTACAAGCAACTACTGATAAAAGAACTCCCATTGACGAGGAAAATGGAATATACAATTAGTTTATTAGTTAAGCCAAAAGCAGGCAGTCACATTTGACTACATGGGCAACCTTATTATAGTCAAAAATCCTAAACTAAATGACCGTGCTCCTATTGCTACAAACTACTCAATCTAACAAGAAGAAGGCCTTCACAAGCATAAGGACTCGACTGATGCTTATAACGATCCAAGAAGGAAGATACAATTTATCTTTTTTAGAATGCTAATACTGCTAATGGCTCTGATGATGAAGGAATAGACGAAAGAGGGAGTGAGGCCAGATCAAGCATGCAAGGTGGGGGAGGAGGAACAATTAAGGCTTACTATGGTCATATAATCCAAGCGCTTTATTCTTAACCCCATAAAATGATAGAACTCAAGCCAGGAGTAGTTCTGAATGAGGGAGGTAAAATGTATGGAGGAGAAGTGTTATATTCAAGAGAAAACCAAATCGATTTGCAGACCTATAAAAAGAGTAGAGAAAAAAGCAGTGGCCTTGTCTCTATAAAATGTTAATCTGCAAATTTAATTTTAATCAAATTAATTAAAAATAATTTTAGAGAAAAAATATGATTTACTATGAAATTTAGTTAATAAATTAAAATTTTTCCTAAATATAAAAAAGCTAATTAATCTGTAAATGAGATATTATTTACAACAGCTTTATTTTTTATGTAAATTTTGTATAATTTCCTTAGATATTTTGCTTTTTGAATTAACTGAAATTCAGATGAAAATATTGTAGTATCACTATATAAAGGAAATGAACTTTTTAATATAAGATGCTAGATTTTAAAATTTATAAATTTGCATAATGATAGATATATACTACTTTTAGTATTTAAAATAATATGTAACGGTTTGTAAATATTATCTCTAGAGTAAAAACAGGAGCTGGTAATATGAGTTCTGAGGGCACATTTCACAACGGTGCGTTAAATATTTCGGACATGCAGCGAAGATCATAGGGCTAACATTCAAATCATAATCCCTCAAAATCTCAACTATACTCTATGCTATTTATATGTCAGAAGAGTTCGGCAGGCAGATGAACTCCATAGGCTAACTAGACTAATCCTCAACTCTGTTGAACGAGTATGGATAAAACCAAAGTTTCTTTTAGTCAGGACTGGCAAAGGGAGAAAGGTTAAATGCAACTGGCATGATGATGATGCGGAAGAATAATAGCAAACTCAAGAGAACCACACACACTAAGACCCCTAACAAGCTTAACAGAATTAGACTAAACGAAAGTTTACTCAACAGAAAAGACTATGGAGAGGTAGAAGTCAGTCACAAATATAATTAGCCAAAGGATTCTTAAGATGCTCCCTCTTTTAGAGATAATCAATCTTAACCTAATTAACACCAATCTTAAACGCAGCTCACCTCATTTGACCAACTTAATTATAACTTTATCTTTAATGAGCAATCATAAGTGCAGTCGATTCTTCAAGAATAATTCAATACTATTCAATCTAACGCAAAACCTCAACTTTCTAAGAAATTTAATTATCTATATTATATAAAAGAAGTAGACTAGAGAAGCTTAAACTAGAAATATAATTTAGAGTATTCTCCAAACAGCCAAGTAAGACAATTTAGTAAACAAGCAAAGTGTTAATCTATTTTCCGAAACTAAGTCTTAGTCTTTCATTCCTGATCAAAATCTACTAGCAAATTAACTTCTAAACAGCAAAAAACTTAACTAAAAATCTGCCAACTAAAACTTAACTCTTCCAGATATAGAGTCACATCACAAGTCTGTCAAAGGATTAAAAAGCAATAACATAAACGCTCCCTTAGCAGGCAGTAAGTCTCTAGTCAGAGTTTATCGAAATGAAGCTGAAAGAGAAATCTAACAGGAGGCCATGAAGACTTTCCAAGACAAGTATATATTTTATAGTTCAACAAATCATATATCAAGTCTGGTTCTAATAAGCAGGCAAACATCATTTCCACTAACAGAACTTACTATTAAAGTTTGGGATTAGCTCCTCCGGAATAACATAACGCAACCTTCTAAGCATAACCAAATTAAAAACAGGGCCAAAAAATAAATATGGATAACAGTTTCACCTATGGCTATTATATTTATTAGTCATAGTTAAATGGAGGAGCTTCATCGATCTTAAAAACAGAAAGAAGTATTTAATCTACTCAAAGAAATAAAGCCTCTAGAGTCAGGATGAAAACTAATGTCCTTTCTAATTTATGATCATTTAAGCTTTATCATTATTTATAGTCAAAAAATAGTCACTTCTTTTAAAAAAGAAAATCCTCTAAATAAATCGAGCATTTATAAAAAATATTAAATAAGAGTAAGCCTATTTCAATTTAACTAATTATCACATCATTCATGGATTATGCTATTAGAACAACTTCCTGATGTTAATTAGACATGCTGTTTTTATTATTTTTATTTAATTTACTCCCACTTAAATTTGATAATTTAGAAAAAAGGGAAAGGCTGTATAGTATATATTTTTTAAAGTAAAATTTAATGCTAGAATGCTTTAACTCTCTAAAACCTCCTCTATTTTACCTTGAGTAACCAAAAACTTTGGCAGTAGAAAATAGTTATCTAGACTTAGAAGTGATTTCTTGCAATCTATAGTAAATGACTATTTTAATGATAAATTTTATAATTCTTCTTGCTTTATAGTACATAAGCAACTTATAAATATATTGTATTACAACAGCTAGTAATAGCTCTAGCATATTTAGATATAATTAATTATGATTTGAAAGATAATAAATTTTATAATAAAATGTTTTCAAGTTAGTTTGGTATTTCCAAGAAACCAATTGACAACAATAGTTACTCAATCAAGGGCAGATCTAAGAACTTATTAATTATTTAAAGAGCAAACTTTCAGCCTCAGATCAAGTCTCAATATCAGGTCTTGAAGTCAATGTTAGACCAGCCCTTGAATAAAATGCGAGACTATAAAATGGAAAACTCCTTGTAAGTCAACATTTAAACTCCTTCACTGAACATGAAATTTAATAACTGAAATTTAACTGAATTCTTATTATAGGTTAGGAAAATTTTATCGGAGAGGTCTTTCTTAGTTTTGCATGAGGATTTCAAAGAAGAGTTTGTTCTTAAACTGCTGCCTACTGATGAGAACTTAGACAAGTGGTTGACCTGCCCTCCCATACCAATATTGTGACTTAAATAAAATTACTTGCTTCGATCAAATATCTCACGAAAAGCAAAATGTTCTCCATCCAAGAAGCTTCTAACGGGGGAGATATGTACTCCTACATCGAATCCTTAGGACTTAATCTAGCCTTGAACGTACCACATCAGTATATTCACATACCTTATATTGCAATAGTTATGACAACAAATTATTTATGATTGAAACTATCTACGACTGCATGATTTAATTAACTCTGGGACTTGAGTTCGCTCATAATAACGGTCTGGTTCATGGTTAATTTGATTTATCAAATGTAGCACTCCATAGGGACCAAGACATTAGTATATTTAAGATCACAGACTTCAGACCTATTTCATCACTAAGCCTTCCCATTTCTAACGAAGGTTCTCTTTGGCCTTTTGCAAGACAGAAAAAATAGAAAGGATAGGTAGTCAGTGATAACGAGAAACTTGAAATTATTTAATTCTAATGCTTAAGGATATTTATGCGTTGGGTATTTGCTTGCTGGAACTCATGATTGGCAGAATAGGCACCTCTAAATTATAAGTAATAGCTTATTTTATAATTTTCGATTTCATTAGACTCACTGCCTCTTACTTGGGCAGAGTTTCCAGAGTCAACTCCCTTGATTTAAGTGCTGGTTGAATGCATCAACATTGACAACATAACCCAGCGAAAAGGAAAGTTAGCAACAATTCGATAGTTGTTAATGAAGGAGTACTTAAAGTTTTTCCAAAGACCTTTCTATAAAATGGAAATTCCTGTGATAGGAAAGAGAGCTGATGTTTGTAACAAGAGAGCTATATTTGCACTTGTCAGGCAGGATGAAGAGACAGCACTCAGACTTTGGGAAGAAGCGCTTGCTATGAAAGATCAACACTTCGACACAAAGCTCAACTACTTGCTCTATCAGTGGAGATCCGCCCTCATTACGGACGACTAAATATTGAATGAATTGAGCAGCGAATTCTTCTCAGAAACTGATCTTGGAAAATTTTTTATTCAAATATATCAAAATAGGAAATAACAATAAATTTAGATACTTTATGTTTTATTTTTTAATTGAATTACAGAATTATATAATTTCTTAAATTTTTCACTTAACTTTATTTAAATCCCTTAGGTATTGGTTTAGGTTTTTATTCTGCAAAATAAAAATTTGGCGTGACAGTTGAGGTCATGGTGCAGGAATATTTTAAATAGTCTTTATGATCTTCCATTATTTAATTCTTTTATTTGATATTCTATTATTTATGTATTGTGGATACTGACGTCGATGCCTTTTGGTTGAAGTAATAATTTGTAGCTGAGAATTAAATTACAACAAGTGATTGATTAAAATAAAAAATGGAGAGTTGTAACCCTGATTCAATTTGAAATCGTTCCATCATTCCCCGATATTTAGCTTCGAGAGAGCCAATTTAAAGTTCATATGGATTTCTTATAATAATCTGAACAGCACCTCTTAGTAAAGATATATTATGTGCGCATCCATCTTTACATTTTAATCTCTTCTTAACTATTTTCGCTAATTAATATTTATTGAGTGCTCCTATAAATAACATAAACGGAAATAAAATTCTTAGAATTTAGTGCTTTATCTTATGGTTTTGTAATTATTGTCATACTTTTCATTTTCTCCATATTAAATTCTATATTTCCAAATAATTTGAAGCTATGATAAATTAAATTGTATACTTATATCTTACTCATAATTTAAAAGGCATGAAGGGAATTATAAGTATCGCTATTGGAGAAAAACAAGAGGGTCTTAATATTCTAAAGTCCTTATTGGAAGAGGAGGATAAATAAGGCAAAGACCTCACTTTGAAATCTAAAAGATTCAAAGAGACTGTCCAACAAATTATAGACCTAGTTGAAAATGCAGATAAAAATAACGACTCAATTATTTTAATTGTATCCTTCTTCCAAAATTTCACACTCTAAACCGAGCATAAGGAAAAGATCGAGTCAATCAATATCAATTCAAACAGCAAGTATTTTACTACTGCCTCCAAAGATCTTGTAACTGTTTGGCAGTTCAGACCCCAAATTAAACAGATATGCTCAATCCCACTTGAATCTGAAGAATCTTAATCTGCAATTTATATATAATTGCAATCAAATAAACTTTTTCAACAAAAGTATTATCCACCATTGATGACAACTGCAAGCTGCTCTGCATCTACAAAGGAAAAAACTTCCAGTTTTCAACGTACATCATAAACTCTTAAGCAGGTACATATAACTTAAAAGACACAATTGACTTGTAAAAGGAACTTCAAAGAGCCTAGTTACTTGACTCAAAGCTAGATGAATTCGATGTGATTGCAGAAGTTAAGCTAATCATTTATTTTATCAACGATGGGAAGATATTGAAAATCATTTAGCTAAGGAAAAAACAGCCATATCAAATAGAAATCAACTTATTCGACTGCACACCAGACATGAAGAAGTTCGATAATAAGTATGAGGACAGATCCATCTTCAAATACGGACTCACTTATTTATATCATTTATGTGCAGTATCATGACAGCCTAAATGCTTTTTTAAACTACTAACTAATAGACAAATAATTAATCATAATTTTACATTTTTTTGAAAATATAAATTTATCTTAATCAATTTGGTCATCTTTTAAAATAGTCTATTCAATGTTTTTAGATTTATTTGGTTTAAGTAAGAGTAGTCTGTTTGCATTCCCAGAAAAAGAGTTTCAGACATTTGTTGTACTTAATAGAGAAGATAAGTAAAATAAAGTATTCTATGTGTATGAGGTTTTTAACGAGAGAATGAATAGGAAAATTGCAAAGTTAGAAAGGGGCTCATATTTATTTTAATTGTATTAGGGAAAGCATTAAGATGTAGGGATAAGACGAGTCAGATGCGTTTGATGTTGACTTGGAGGGAAAAACTATAATTTACAGCATGGGTGATTAGTTACTCTTCCAATCTATTTTATCTGTCAAACTATAAGACCAAATAGTCAAATACCTCAAACCCAGATTCAATTAAGCTCTTCATAAAGAAAACCCTGCCAAAATTGCATCTTTAAGACAGGCTTTCATACAAAAGATTATCAAAAACATCAAGAACTTTTCACTTCTCTTGCCAACTGATGACTAGGCTAAAAATAAATGCCTCCTTCTAATGCTCAAGAAAATTGAATATGGATTATGATTTAAGATTTAAGAAATAGAAAATGATATGAGTTTAATTATTATTACCTGCTAAAGAAGGCTCTCTTAATTTCTTCTCTGCACCTATATAGTTAATGATCAGAATCCTCACAGTCCAAGAGACCCTTTACAGCGGCTCCTCAGAAGTTACTTGTGCTGAATCTGCTCTCAGTCCTCGCCATAGTCTAGGTCGGGGCCTCCACCTCTGCTTTAACCGCCATTTCCAGAAGGCATCTACTTGTGGAGCGAAAGCTGCAAGGAGAAACACAGGAGGACTGATCTTTTTGCTTTTTAAGCATCAGAGAGTTCAACTGAAATCTTAAAATCCTTGCCAACTATCATATGCATAGCGAGTGTCATTACTGTAACGAACATCCTGATGAGATACCTCCACCTTTAGTGAAATAATAATTAATTAATATGGATTCTTATTTTGCATTTTTATTATGTGATTCTAAAATAAAAGACTGATTCAATCAAACCCCCAATTCTTAAAGATGCATAAGTTTTTAATGCAGCATTAGATACCAAGCGTACCTATATCTGGGGTAAACGAGTTCGTAAAAATAGGAATATTTGATGACATTAAATTCTCAAATGATCTAGATAGAATCAGATTTATAAGTTTGTCACAAATTTTAAATGTATAATGTATTATATTTAAAAATCAAAACAAATAATTAATCTTTGCTCAATCACAATTCATTTAAAAATTATAAAAATAAATAAATTTATTAAAATTTGAAGATTAAAATATCTTGTAAATTAAAAAGCAACTTTCAACAATTATTATTTTGTCTTTGTAATGTTTCCGTTATAAACTTAATAAATTTGATATTAATGCAATAATTTAATTTGTTACTTAAATAAAATACAACTGCTCGCTAATACGATATATTTTAATTTAAACTTAATTATTTTTTATTAATATTTAAAAAATGCCTGCAGAAGACACCCACCTACCGATCTTAAAAAAACGCACTTTGCCCACACAGGAGGTCGACTCAGCCGGTTTGTTCAGAGTGGCTTCAGCCTACACAGCGGCACTCTCTAGCCCCGCCACCAGCCTCCAGGTAGCCGGCGAGGGAGCTGATGTTCCAAGGATTCTCGGCCATCTTTAGCTCTCACCTCTGCAAGCCAGAGAAACCGTTAGTTATAGAGAAGACTAGCCGGCGACCTTGAAGCTAATTGCGTGGGGCAGGTGAATACTGCTGAGTAGGCTGGAGCCACTGTGGCCAAACCTGCTGGGTCGATCTATTGTGTGGGCAAAGTGCGTTTTTTTTGAAGATCGAGTAGGCCGGCGTCACTGCAGACATTCTTTCAAATTTTAAAGAAAATAATTAAGCTTAAATTAAAGTAGTTCACATCTGCGAGCAGGGGGCAGTTGTATAGCATTAGAGTTAATTCTTAAATTCGCTCTTATTTTTGTCTTCATTTTATTTTAAATTTGTCAGCTGAATCTGAAAACAATTACATGATAATTTAAAATATTAAGATTTTAAGGAACTAAGTGGATTTAAGGAGTAACCCCTCAGGTATAAATAATAAATTATCATAATAGGTTTAACCGCACCATTTAAACACGTGTCAATCCATCACTTCATTTAATCGCTATCATTCGAGGAAAAGAGAGAATAGCTTGTGGCACTTTTTGTTCTGAATTTCTTGTCAGCTCTCACTCTAAGTGTATCTATAAATCTGCAGGCCTGACCTCGGACAAAAATCTTAAAATCCGGCTTTGGTTAAACATTTCTAAAGGAAAAAATATGCAACAAGCCTCTCAAAATGACTAATTAAACCAGTTTGACTCCCTGGTGTTGGTCGATCATCATTAAGTATCATGGGTAGGGCATAAGCTAGAGGTCATTCCTCACAGGATGTGTCTGTTAGTACTACAGAAGCACACTCTTACATCTAACTCTCCAGATTCCCTTGAAAATTTCTACCGCTACAAATGTTCCTTGTAAGGGTCCCACATCTCATTGAATAGAAGTTCACTAATCTAGGGAGAATAGCACAACTTGGGAATTAGTACAGTTCTCAAACTGCTTTGGGGTTAGTATTAATCAACACACCCTTCTTTTGGCACACTACACTTCCTTCCATGGATTACTAAATTCTATAGCCTCCAGGGGATACACAACTTAGCAGAGGCATTGAGTAATTATATGCTAATTTCCTTACCCCAAGCTAACATTGATGCTCGTCACTATCACTAATCCTATCAAGATTTTAATCTTCTAATTAATAATTAATTTAAATTCCTAAAGATATTAATATAGGTGATCTCTAAGTAAAAATTAAAATATGAAGCTATAAAAGAAACAAAATTACTTTTCTTAAAGAATCATCTTTCTTTCAATATGAAATATATCATCTTCTTATATTTTAATTGAATACTCACTCAGGTTAATATAGAATTTTTGTAAAATCTATTTTATTTATCTGTCACTGAATATAGCAGAATTCAGGGAGATTATAGCTGAGAATTTAATAAAAAAGAGAATTAAATTAGATATTAAATTAAAATGGAATAAATTAGTGGCAGTTGAAGTGTGTCCTATTTAAATAATAATTACACCATTCGATTCAGCATCAAATTCTAAGAAATTTTCATCCTTGCGACTTTTGTGTAGGAGTGCTCAGTCAAGAGTTATAAGCGACACAAGTTTAATGAAGATGATGATGAAGATTACGAAGAATGCGCGCGACATATCTCGCTGCTGAGAGGTGCTGCGAAGATGATTAAAGATGAAACTCATATTAATTTTTGATTTTCTATCGAATAAGCTACAGATCAGGGGTGAATCTATGATTTCAACTGACACGAAGTTGCAACTCTCCATTTATTATTTTAATCATTCACCGATTTTAATTAAAATTCCTACTATATCAAAATTAAATTAAAATCTAATTTATGCAAGAGTTATATCTACCCAGTTTTAATTGCTCTCTCTCTCTAATTAAAAATTACCCCACTGCTTATTTTTAGAGAGAGAGAGAGATAGCTTAAATAAATTGCAGTTAGCTAAAATCAAATATCAAAAGCTAGAATTTTTTTAGATTGATCGGGATGTGATCGGGATGACCATCTCGATAAATATTTAGATAGATTGCTATTTTAAGAGGACATTGTTTAGAGCAAGATAAGATCGCTGAGTTAGAAAGTGCTTGCTTCTGATTTTGGCTTTGTCCTCTGTTCACACGAATTCGAACCTGATTGTCTATTGCCACTTCTTGCTACTTAGCATCAATAGCTTGTTGACATCTTTTACAGTCATTCTCTACAAACACCTCGGCCACAGTCTAGATTCTCTCTATTGAATCAGGACTGAGTCAATCATACTTCTTTGCTATCTTGCATGAGTGAAGTTTCAGCTTAACTAATAAGAAGAGGTGTTCAATAGGATTGAGCCACGGTGAGCACTCTTCATTAAGGAGCATTAAACTTTGATTTACT
Organism: Tetmemena sp. SeJ-2015; assembly: GCA_027382625.1. NCBI lineage: Eukaryota > Ciliophora > Spirotrichea > Sporadotrichida > Oxytrichidae > Tetmemena > Tetmemena sp. SeJ-2015. The sequence goes on from JAJKFJ010021275.1 coordinate 18,900, forward strand.
TGGCTGTTTCAAATAAAACTGTAAAATAATGAATGGCTGCAATGTCCATTAGTCGAACTATCATATCGTGCAAGAGACTCTCATAACTGTGAATGGTTTTCAGAGTCTTATAGATGAATTTCTCAAAGAGAATCGCATTTAATGCTCCTTTTATTATCTTTCTGCTTACTATCTTCTGCTGGTAGCAGAAATGAAGCTCAGAGAGCAAATGCTACTTGTTCTAACTAGAGGTTGAATGCGAATATTTTCTTAAACAAACTACTTTTAAATACAATGACTCAGAAGGGCAATTTTATAGATAATAAAAGGTACTGAGAACAGTGTAATTGTGATAGTTTAGCATATTACTAGTATGATGTATAACTTATTAAACTCTCTCTTGATCTCCTCTTCTTAATCATCAATAATAATAACGAGCATTCTATAGTTTTAATTACCTAGATGTTTATTGATGAGATTCTTTCTATGCGCACTCAATTAGAATATTTTTTTTAGCTGCATTTTTAAAACTTTGTAAATTCTTTAGGCTGTCTTCTTCACTTAAAATATATTTATACATTACAAGAACTGCTTATTCATGTTTAAAAAGTATTGTTATCTCGCCTATAAATAGGAAGTTTAAAGTTCTAATGCAATAAATTTTGACTCGACCCTTTTTGAAAATGTGTCCATCTTCTTTTTATTTTGTATTTTAATTACTAATTAGTAAATTCAGGAGAGAACGGATCTAAAAAGCTCCTAAAAATCTTTCAATCACAACAGTTTGAGCCCTAATTTTGATGAATGACATTTTTAAATTGGTGATTGAGCGAAATTAATCACTATTTAAAGCAAAATTAGGAGTTTTAAGGGCCAAAATTTGATGGTAAATTAATAAATTTTTTTTATAAATTTTTTATTTTTATATAAAATTTTCTTAATATGAAATAATTCTTTTTCAAAGCGAGATATATCATTTAACTATATAGTTTTAAAAAGATAAATTAGGCAAAGCTCAGAGTTTATCTCTCTCTCTCTAATTGTTTTTATCTAAACAAAGGGGGAAAAATAGTCCAAAAGTAGAGTCTTTAGCTCTTTAAATCAACCTATAACTTTGTATTGATTAGCAACTAGCTAATTTAAGTTTAAAAAGATGACATTAAGGATTATTCTGTAATTATCCTCTGCCTCAAGAAATCGTTAAGAGTCTACTTTTTGACTATTTTATTTCCTTTGTTTATAAAATAATAATTAGTAAGATAAACTATGAGCATTGCCTAATTTATCATTTTAAAACTATTTAGTTAAAGGGATATATCACACTTTGAAAAAGAATTATTTTATGATTAAGAGAATTTTACTTAAAAATCTAAAATTTATAAATGCAATTTATTGCTTTACCATATTAAATTATGGCCCTAAAAATTCCTAATTTGGATTTGAATAGTGATTAATTTCGTTCAATCACAAATTAAAAAATGTTATTCATCAAAATAAGGGCTCAAACTCATGCAATTGAAAGATTTTAGGAGGTGTGTAATACCATACTGCCCCAAAAATTCTTATTCTTTATAAGTTAATTTATAAATATATTCGCCTTTTATTAATAATAAATCATATTTAACCTGTTTTTATGTATTTAGAGCTTACTCATCTTCATGCCCTGATCACCCAAGAACTCTGCCAGTCTAATCTTGAGTTGCTTGATTGAGCTGTTACATTTTATCAACTTGCATTTGACATTGACTTTCCTTTTACTCTTCTTTCAAGTCAACTCACAATTTCACTAACAGCTTCATTGTATTGGGCTGTCGTTGAGAAAATGAAGTCGAGCAAGAACTAATTGGCGAGAGAAATGATCATTTTTTAGGAAAAGCTGTCAGAAATATATACTGAAAAATGACTACATCCTTAGAACTTTCGATTTCATTTTCAGAGGTTTAAATTAGAAGAGTGGAATAAAGGAATTATTTATAAAATCTGAAAAATCTCTAGGATCAAGACTATATTCAATAAACATAATTTCTTACTCATTCTATACATAAATAAGTTAAAGATAAATAAATTAATGGATGCGTTAAAAAAATACTTTATCGAGCCCTAAAGATTTAAGAATAGAAGTTCAGTGAGCTTATTTAATGAAATTATGGTTTGCAACATTTTAAATTTTTAAAATTGATTTATACTATTAAGACTATAACTTAAAAATTAGATATAGATGAAAAGGATCTTATTTTTTAGTACAAATAACATCATTTTGGAAAGACTTGATAAGAAGGAGACAATAGATTTAAGAGAGCAGGAAAATCTGAGAAAAAATAGGAGATCAAAAGAATAATTATATAGAAGATCATGGGGTATATTGAGAGAACTATATGAGATTTGCAATAAGAAATAGATTAAAAAGTGTCTACAAAATATATTGTAAAAGAGTTCATAGGTTGGCCTGAATAGATCAGGTAAAAATTAGAGGTAAAGAAAAGAACATTCAATGAATTGACAGAAAGTTAACAAAAAAAGAGATATTATTGCAAAACGCAAAGTATAGGAAATGTAGAGGGCTTCCTCCTCTTTCGAATGAGTGTCGCTACGTTCGGCTCGGATGGCTAGAAAGTAAGTTATGGCCAGAACGAAAAAATCAGCCATTTTTGGAGACCCTAAAAATGACCTAGTAGACGACCCCCGACCTAGCTCCCTTGAGAGCAGGATTTGAGCAAAACGTAAAGAATAAAGTATGCAGCT